>JAOTQJ010105414.1:0-11330 GCA_025642045.1 Solanum sejunctum | reverse complement strand
GACCAAACTTAGAAGAAATGTTGCATTCGGTCCCAAACTTTATTAAATCGAACCAATTAAGGACTTTCGGGATTTAAATTAAGTTATGGGTCCTAACAAGGAAAGTACACAAACTAGTGTACAAGTCAAAGCAAAGGAAACGATAAGCGAAACAGTGATGATTTAGAGACAAAATGTGGATGTCGAAAGCTCAGAAGAGTTGCAAAGGAGCATAGAGAAAATAACTACTTTAGGGAAAGAAAGAGTGCTGCAATGGTCAGAGATTGTTAGTGGGGGAAGTTCACAAAGCTCATGGGCAGATAAGGTTGAGCAAGATCTTAGCCTAAAGAGAAGGATCGAGGTAAGGATTCTTACTACAAAGAAAAATCTACTTGGGATAATTTTGATTTCTCAAAAATTGCAAATGTTGATTTTAAATTGGAGTATGTAAACCCTGAATGTTACAATGATCAAAAGATTGGGGAAATTAATTTGGGGGATATTAGCTCTAAAATTGAATATTGGTAAAATGCAATCGTGTGCTATGTGTTGGGAGCACACCCACCTTTCTCAGTGATGAATGGCTTTATACAAAGAATGTGGGGAAAGTATGAGACAAATAAAGTAGCAATGATGCGAAATGACATAGTAATGGTGAGATTTGATAGTAAGGAAAGAAAATTTGGAGTGCTAGAAGGAGGCATATATCATTTCAACAACAAGCTTGTGATAGTGAAAATATGGACACTAGAAATGGAATTCTCAAAGAAGCAGCTACTGATTGTTCCAATACTGATCAGATTACCAGGCCTTGATTTCAAATACTGGAGTGCTAGAGGACTGAGCAAAACAGGAAGCCTTGTGGGCAAGCCACTGATAGTTGATAAGCAAACAGAGAAAAAGCTTGGATTGAATTATGCTAAAATGTTAGTTGAGGTGAATATAGGTCAGAAATTGCATGAGGAGATACTGTTTAGAAATGAAAAGGAACAATAATCTCACAATCAGTAAGATATGATTGGTAGCCATCAATTTGTGACCATTGTAAAAAAATATGGGCATGAACAAGAGTAATGCAGGAAACTGAAACCAACTAAGGGGAAGGAAGCAGTAGTCACAAAAACCAGCAATGAAGAAAAGGAACTAAAAAAAGGAAAGGAAAAAGAGATAGTAAATAAATAATTAAGAGTGTATCAGAAAAGAATCAAACAAGGGATAGTGAAAGAATACCACTATGTCAAGATAACTAATTCTTTTGAGCAACTAAGTAAGGTGGGCAACCAAGATGAAGTTAATCATATGGAGAAGGGAACTGATACTGAACCAACCCCTTTGGGGAATGTAAGAGGCCTAAATAGCCTTAGTAAGCAAAGGAAAGTTTTATAGCTCTGTAATAAACTAGAAGTAAATTTAGTAGGATTGGTGAAGACAAAAATAAAATAGAAAAGTTTAGAAAAGGTTGTTCAATCCATGTTTGCTAGCTGGAAATATTATTGCAACCATAACTCTCACTATAATAGGATGATAATGGTGTTATAGAGGAAAAATATAAAAGAGGTAATGGTGAAGAGTGAATCATATCAAGCAGTAATATGCTTAATAAAAAACAAGTTGTTGATGAAAGAGTTTTATTGCGCTTATGTTTATGCCTAGAATGGGAGGGAAGAAAGGAAAGAATTATGGAAGTATTTGAATCAGTGGAGTATTGGTATGCAAAAGCCATGGCTCATACTAGGAAACTTTATCAATGTGCTACATAGTGATGACAAAATTTGTGGGATAGTTGTGACTTTAACTGAGCTAAAGGACTTCCAAGAGTGCTTAAGAGCTTGTCTGATAGAGGAAATGGTAAGGGAAGGGCAGCATTATACATGGAATCAAAAGGGATCTATAAAATAGGAGTGTTCTCAAAGATTTATTGGTCTTTCCTTAATGGAGAATGCGTGGATGAAATACCAACCTGCACATCAACTTTTTTAAATAAGGGAGTTAGTGATTACAGTCCAATCATGTGCAAGAGGAGGGAAGTTTCAAAAAATAGAAGAGAGAGTTCAAATACTGCAATATGTGGAGCTCTCATGATTAGTTTAAGAAGATGGTCAAATAATGATAGCAAAAGCAGATAACAGGCTGTAGAATGTATCAAATAGTTCGAAAATTGAAAATGCTGAAGAGAGAGTTGAGGAAGTTGCACACAAAATACTTTAGTAAGATAATAAGGGAAGTGGACAACTTGAGCGAGAAACTAGTTGAGATGCAGGTAAAATTGCAGTAAAATCCTATGAATACAAAAGTATAGAAGGAAGAGTTGGAAGCTAGAAAAGAGTTTTAGAAAGTAAGTTATCTGGCTGAAATGATGCTGGTCCAGCAACAAAAAGCAACTTGGCTAAAATTGGGGGATAATAATACAAAGTATTTTCACTTAGTTCTCAAATAGAAAAGACTTAAACAACTCATTACTCAGATACAGGATGAGAATATGCAAATTCAAACTTAATCAGAATAATTCGCTAGAATTGTTTTCAGGTATTTCTCAAAACTATTGGGGGGAAAAGGGGAATAGGGAAGGCAAAAAGTTGATGACTATTTTTAAAAGGGGCGCATAAACTAACTGTGCAGCAGGAAATAGTCCTTTTAGAGCCTGTTACTAATAAAGAAGTGAAAGATGCAATGTTTAGTACAAAAATAACTAAGAGTGCAGGTCCAGATAGTTACAATAGTGATTTTTATAGGGATTCTTAGAATATAGTGGGCGAGGATATCACAAGTGTTATAAAAGAGTTCATGAAAAATGCAAAATTATTGGGTGAAATTAATGCAACAGTAATTATTATAATTCCAAAAGTTCAGAACCCCATGCTTGCAAGTCAGTTTAGACCTATCTCTTGTTGTAATGTCATCTACAAAGTGATATCAAAGGTGTTGTGCAATAGGCTAAAAAGAGTGTTGTCATTTTTGATAAATCAAACACAAGCAGCTTTTATTAAGGGTAGATCAATGGTACATAATGTCTTAATATGTCATGACATAATGAGACTTTAGAAGAGGAAAACTACTCCAAGGTGCCTGATGAAAATTGACCTGAGGAAAGCTAATGACATGGTGAGTTAGGAATTTGTGGAGGAAATGTTGAAGGGTTATAGATTACCTGAGAGATTATATAAAATTATAATGAGATGCATTACATCCACAAAATTTTTAGTGAGAGTAAATGGTACTAGCTATGGATACTTTGCAGGGAAAAGAGGGTTAAGACAGGGAGATCCTATATCTCTACTTTTACTTGTTTTATCTATCAAAGGTACTAATAAATCCAGACTTAGATTACATCCTCTATGTAAGAAACTTAGGTTGAATCATCTTATTTTTGCTAATGACTTGATGATATTTTGCAAAGGGGCAAGAGAAATCAGTGCAAAGGATTAAGGAAGCTCTAGATCATTTCTCTAAGACAACAAGTTTGATTGCTAACACTGAGAAATCCAACATCTTTATAGCTGGGGTCTCAGATAAAGTAAAGACTAGACTGCTGGAACTAATAGATTGCGCTTAAGGTAGGTTCCCAATCAGATACCTTGGTCTCCCTTTATCTCCAAGGAAATGGATAATGAATTGTTGAGTACCACTTGTAGGTTAGAGATTTGGTTATAGGTTTGAGACAGATTGATCTTTATATCCTGTATACTAAGGTGTTTGATATGAATTGATATATTTATTATAATGTAGACTCTTGCATGCACTCTTTATTAATCCATGTGAATGTTATATTATTGTGCATTCTTGCATGAGTTTCACTGATTCATTATGGGATTGTGCCACACGCTCCATGACAAAAAATACTAATTCATTATTAGGCCGGGCCATATGCTTCATGATAAGAGATACTAATTCATTATCAGGTTGACCACACGTTCCACGGTAAGAGATACTGATTTATTATAAGGTCGAGCCACACGCTTCTGGTATGAGATGGTGATTCATTATGGGGTCGGGCCACACGCTCTGTGGCATGAGACATTGATTCATTATGGGGATGGTTGGCAGGTAACACTAATGATATTAGGGATAGGCCTCACACTGTAGGGAAGATACATGAACGGATATATTCTCCATGGGTGATGACTGACACCAACAGCAGATGTGTATCGTACAATAAGCATGCATCATGATTATTTGGCATTGCATCATATTATTTACATCTCTTGGCATCCACTCCATCTTATATCACTCCAGCTGGCTATTATTACATGAATTGCTTGTGAGATTGGATATTTATTATGTCATTGACTTGTGTATCAGTTGGACATTTTGAGATGTAATGCTATGTGATGAGTATATCTATATCCCGGTGATTTTTCTATATTATATATATTGTGCTAGAATTTTTTTGAGTGTAGATTTGTAGTTCGATGGTATGTGGTTGGGTGTTAAGGAGTAATTGTGTTCTTCATTGCTTTATCTTAGGTTAGTTCCATTTGCTAAGTATCGTGTTGTTTGGTGCTCACTCCTTGCTACATTTTTTAAGGTTGTGAGCCCAGTCCTTTTTGCTAGATATTCTTCATTATAGGATTGAGCTTTCGGATCATTCATGAGGTATTTGTTTATATCTTCAGCAGCCCTTTAAAGATTCCATTTTATGTTTTATTCTAATAGAGAATCATACATTTAGACATGTATTTCAGTTGAGTATTTTGTATTTAGAGTCTTGTACATGTGACACCAGTTCTGGGAGGATTGTAGTTTTTGATTTTCTATGCTTATCTATCTTATTAGACGATTTATTTTATGCTATTATTATTATTTTGGGTTGCTTAGTTTTTAGGTTGAGTCGCCTTGGTCGAATAGATGAGTGCCATCACACCCAGATTTCGAGCTGTGACAATTTGGTATGAGAGCCTCAATTTCATAGGTCTCACATGTGTCCAAGTCTAGTCAAGTAGAGTGTTGAGTATTAGTGCAGAGATGTTTGTTACTTATCCTTGAGAGGCAATGAAAACTGCTATGAAGTTCTCTCTCACTTCTTTCTAGTCAACTCGTGTGTGAATTTTGATTATAGTGCTGAGTGATCGTGTATCCTTCGACAGATGGCGAGAACTAGAGCTATAGCAGCTACCGGATGAGGGGAGTGTCAAGTCCCAGGAGGGTACCCTTGACGTGGCCGACACTCAAAAACTATTTCTAGTCCCCAAGTGAACCACTTGGCCTCATTACATTCATTAAATCAATATTCTTACAAATCAAGGGAAGACTATGATAATAAAAGATGGACAATCTAAATATTTGAAAGTCAAATCAACTCAATAAGACTAGTATGAAGGAAACTAGCCCAAAGTACATATTCAACTCAAGCCAAATCACTCTCTAGTTTATGAAGCCTCTGTCAACTGTTCAATGGTGCCAATGACAGACCCATGGATACCTCAAATCAAGATAAGCAAATATAAAGTCTAATTTTAAAATCTAGATGAAAATACAACTGAGTATCCTCCAGAAGTAGGGGAGGGCTCACCATTTCAGCTGACTGCAATAGATCTTTAATGGCGTGCTTGTTGATGATCTCTAGTACCTTTCTCTGCATCATAAAATGATGCAGTCCAAATAGACATCAGTACATGAAATGTACGAGTATGTAAAATGGTTGAACAAAACATTTATAGGTCGTACAATAATCAACACAGAAATACTCAATCAAAAATGTCAAATGTCTACCTAAAGCAAGAACAAAGAGTAGATAATGACCCATCAATACAATCCCATCATTCCAATAAATCCAATCCAATTAGAGTACTATCAGTATAAAACTTTTATGGGAGTTACTCTTATCTGACAACGATCACTTCTGAGCCAGTGATCCTACAACAATCCCACAGATGTTGACACAATCATTCAATACCTTGCCAGGGTAAAAATAAATCGAACCTGATCTAGCAATCATGTCCTCTATTATTTCAAGGACACCTGATCATGAGAAGACATCTGCCTTATTGGTTCAATCCTCTCCTACGTTTGGCAACGTAGTTAATAAGCTCAATTTGGATTTACTCTCACTCAATTTGGTGCTTGATACTCTTCCCAAGACTCAATGCTCATGAATAATAAATCTCAATCAATGAGTCTCATAAGGACTCATATCAATTTGTTAAATCTTTCAAGAGTAAATTAAAAAATCACGTCGGAGGACTTTCAATTTAGACCAATCTTTTAGAGTTCAATCAAGAAGATTTTTAATTAGGACCATCAAGTTCTATCAACCTATCATCATGCTCACATCATAGTTATAATCATCATTCTCAAATCACGGCTATAGACTCAATCCTTAGGTTCATTAATGCAATCTTTTATAAAATAACATATAGGGTTTAGTAATAACTTTGTAAAAGTATTTAATTCGTAAAATTAAGTTTATGATGATCATCAAAATATGAAAATATCTAGGATATGTATAATTTTGCAAGAAAGCATGCATATGACTCAATAAGTTTATCTATCAATGTATCTAAATCAAGGGGAACATAGAAGAACAATTTCATACTTTAGGTTAGCCTTACATATCTGGTATGGAGTTTGACAATCAACTTCACAAGAAGTTACCACAATCCTCCGAACTTTAGCTCTTTCTCCTCTTCTTTGCTCAAACTTTGTACTTAGATTTTGCGTAAGGACTTTAAAATGGGTTTAGGAATCCCCTTTAGATTAAAAATGACCTATATTTGTCGTGGATTAAGTTTAGAAGGAATGAAAATATAGCTCGAATACCCCTCAAAATATTTAAAATTTTGAACTTTGCTGGTACAGGTCGGTGGATTAGGTATGCGAAGCAAACCAGTTCAATGTTTTTCCAAAAATTTTCTGATCAATTTTCTAATCCCATAAAAAATATTAAAACCCTAGTTAAGTGCAAATCTGAGACAAGCTCGCAACACGAACATGTCATGCACTTCTTTGAAATAGCATTTTTCCATTCAAAATCTTTCGATTCGGTTGCTCTAAAAATTAACCAAATCTATTTTTTCACACAATTGTTCATGTTGATCACGATTCCTGCCTCGGATTTCCAACCTAGTTTGGAAAGATGTGTTATGAAGCATTCTCTCCTCTAGGGTTATTTTGGTAATTTTACTAGATATTACATTATCTCTCCCTTGGAATCATCCATCCTCGAATGATGGGTAACTAAGAGTGAACTCATAGCATGAATCAAACAATCGAGACTCTATCAGATCAACGAATCACAATCAACCAATCAACATCATACCTATCAACTAATCTGGATAGTTATAAATCACTCAGAATAAACAAATCAGTTCAGATCAAAAGTAGAGACATTCCTTAGACATTCTCACTATCAGGCACGAATGGAACCTCAAAACTCAATCAATTTGAATCATTTGAATACCTTGACAATCAGTTATTCAAACTCAAGAAGGAAGTCATCAACTCTAATCAGGGATGGGACCATCGTGATATACAAGACTCTATGGATACTCTCAAGCTCAGTGCCTCATCTCAAATACACTCCTTTTCATGGCACTACACTCCATCAATTTAAGCTTATAGCTCCTATAACTCTCTTCCTAACCACATCCTCTTATCTCATTCACGACAAACTCTAAGTCCTACGCTACTAGTCCTAGGATGATTATGCTTACACCAATCTAACCCCTCAAAATCTATGTTTCATATTCCCACAGTGACCTTTACTTAGAGAATATTGCTCATTTTGATCATTTTAATACACTCACATAATAGCAACCACATATTCAAGTCCATCACTCTAACCACTTTATGGTTTCTTTAAGGTCAGCATCACCTGAGAAAGCCTACCATAGCACATCTACATCCTCAATTGCATGAGCTCTTATCATGAGAGATACTAATATTCTTTTACCTATCTATTACATCCATCAAGATTTCTCTAACTCCTCCTCCATGTCTATAACCTTAAAAGGAAACGATATCACATTATTATCAGAATCAAGAACACTCATTCTCTCTCTCAACCATCATTCCTTTAAACCAAGACTGAAAAGTAGGATCACTGAAATGGCTTGGAACGAAAGATTATTAGAATGATTCAGTCGAGAAATCTTATCTAAGAACTTCATAATAAAGTACGATCATAATAAAGTACGATCTCCCTTATCTATTAAGACTCATTCTGAGCTCATAGAACTATACATAGTGTAAAACTTAAGTCACATCTCATTCAATATAGGGCTAGAAACTCTTAGATCCATGAGGTAAGATCAAGGTTGACGAATGATGTTATTGCTTCTCATCTTTGAAACTCAACATGAACGAGAATCAACATTTGGTACATAGCACTAGGCAATAGGTATGGCAGTCATACACCAGACGGAAATACAATATCACCTCAATTGAAGTATAAGAAATTTATGAGATGGCAAATAATTGATGTCTCATCTTGATCAACCCATCACTATTGAAAAATCATATCTATTTTAGTTTATCACCTCATCATCTCCCGATTAGCTCAAGGTCATCTCTCTAAGTTTGTGAATCAATTCTCTTTTCTAAACTATAAGTACATATCTCCACATGGTGAGGGAATCACTATCCACAAGAACATCTTAAACTCTTCTATTATACTATAGTCACATATATAAAATAGCCACTAAGACTCTTTTTGAAGATACCACTCTTAGCTTCCTCCTGTCTCTATGAAAATCTTTCTATATTTGCGGCTCTTATTGGCGTACATAACCATTTTCCACAACTCTTACAATCTAACCTCTTTTATTTGCTTTGTAGTATTCAACTTCTATGCTCCCATAAATTTAATTATAAAGACTTTAGACTATAATGGAAAAGTCATCACCATCCATCTGTAAGCCCTAACTGAATTAATTACTTGAGATGACAAAGAATGCTTACATTAGCCTACTCTGCCTTGACAACTCAAATATAGTATCTAGATTCTTATAACGGTCATAACTTAGAGCTTCATACAACTTTAAACTATTATGGATGCACATGTTAAGTCTCTTCTTATCTAATAAGCTATCCTTAATTCACTATTCCCATCTAAGGGGCACTTATACCTTATCCATAGCATCATTTTCCTTACAAATCGATGTCTTAATCTCAAACATACACTATGGTAAGACTCATAGATCAATCTCCAACTAAGACTATCACTGTCATAATGTTATCTCCTATTTAACACTACTACTCAAAATTCAAGCTTAAGGTCTAGTACTAACATGTGCATCTATCACACACCTTTCGAATATCACACCAACTTACAACTACTAGGTAACAATTTGGGAACATAAGCCCACTAAAATCTCATAGCGAGTATTCAATCAACACATCCCCTCCTTATAACTCCGTGCTATCACCCATTCACTATACCTCCTTATCTGGCTAAGCTCATAACTCTATGAATTTCATGACGCTCTGCCTTTAAGATTACAAGCCTAATCTAGATCTATCGCCTCAAAATACTCTGCTCCCCTATTCAACATCTATACTTCACCCTCAATGGTATGAATACTATAACACATCAACATAAGCCTCCTTCTAATTTTACACTCGAACGCATCCTAATAATAACTCTTTCTCTATACTTTATCATGAAAATTAAAGGATACTACTTTTTTGTCAAAACTTATGACAATTGACTCATCACCCTATTGCTTACATAATAGATAATAACTACAGTTACAAGCCTTAATGAATTATCACTCTCACTATCCCATCTTTTCCTTTCTGTCATCGTCATTCTACCTCTAGAATGACATATCTACTTATGGTTTCTAAGACCTCAAATCACACTCTTAGGTGAAAATATTAAATGCTTTAGAGATATAAGTTTCTCTCCCATGGATAATATCAAAAGCAAGTAAAGACTCGAATCATACTCATCACAACATTTGGGGAGACATTTAGGGAATCTTCCTAATAATGATGACCACCCACGGCACATAGCTAATCTATGTCCCTATTCGTGCTAGAAGTAGCACCTTTCTGATCTTCTCTAACTGGTGGTTCCAGTGTAGAAGCTTGAGCCTTTTGGCCTACTTTGGACATTTCCTCTAGAAGTGACCCTCTTGGCCACACTTGTAACATCCATCACTCCCTTCGCAGCATTCTCCCAAGTGAAATTTTCCACACGTGTCACAAGGTGACTTGCCTTGGGAACTTTGAGCCACACTAGCCTGTGACTGAGATCCTTGAGCTATAAGGTTATGAGACCCCTATTCATTCCTGGTTGCAGGAATACTAGTAGATGAGCGCCCTGTTTGACAGCGACTCCCGCTCCAATTCCTTTTTGGACCCTTGCACTCAGGTGAGTTCATCCTCAAGAACTCATCTGGATGTATTTAGAGCACCCTGCCTGCCTGCTCCTTGTCTAGCAACTAGTGTTGTCACAGCTTAGGCCAATGTCTGGAAAGCCTGGCAAAGCTCAGTATTGTTGATGTTAGCCTGTGGTGGTTGTACAACAGGGACGATTGAGCCTATGGGTTCATCCTGATTCTAGGGCTTGGGTTGGTTAGTATTCTGTCTAGCCATACACCCTCTTCCTTTATAAGCTTTTCTTGGAAGAATAATCATAATTCTGTAAATGTGTACCACACTAACTAGAAGAGAGCTTTCATAGAGTTTAACTTTATTGCACGAATTGGAATGTGAAAGAAGTGTCACCATTCTGAATGTCCTATAGCATCTTGCTTATAAAGTGTGGTGCACAACATACCCATAAACAAGATTTTACTAGATACAGTGTCATAGACTCCCGAAGACATTTGGACTATATTTCTGATACCAAGTTTTATAAAACAAGCCATCTTAAAATGAGATATTTCACATCGACAAAACACAAGAGAGATGCTAGGTATATAAATAAAGGACTGATCTATATATTGTGAAATGCCTTTTCGGGTGAGCCCAAAGGAACAAATCTATGATGGGCAAGGCCCAAGAGCAGACAATACTTCACAATGTTGGGCTAGGTTATTATAGGTGGTATCAGAGTTACTCTTGTATCAGCCTTGTAAATATAAGGATAGAGTTCAACTGAGTTTAGGCGAATCCTGGTGAGGCGGGGTAAACCTCAGTGCTGAGTCTATGCGAATCCTATGCAGTGGGACAAATCTCAATAAAGACGCTGAGTCCATACAAGGGGTGTATGTTGTTAGGACCCGTAACGTAAGTTAAACCTCGAACGTCCTTAATTGGTTCGATTTAATAAATTTTGGAATCGAATACAACATTTCTTCTAAGTTTGGTCCTTAAGAATAAAACTTGATATGGGGTCAAGGTGTGCGTGATTTTGTGATTGGCACAAGTGGAACAAGTGTGCCTATAAATACATGTATATCTCTTGT
>JAOTQJ010105383.1:0-11330 GCA_025642045.1 Solanum sejunctum | reverse complement strand
TTAGTAAAATTTAAAATACACCTCAATCACAACAATTTTTCCGAATGAGCAATTAACCTCCATTTAGTTAATTACGGGGTCTTACAACTTTAATGGGTTGTAACATTGGTTAGGGGATGGATAAGAAATTATATAATAGTGACTTAAACTTCCTTAGACACTTTTCACACCCATTTTTAATTTTTTTTTTTGGACTTCATCACCCATTTTTTTTCACCTTGTTTGTTTGAGCCCTCTCTTAAATTATTTTCACAACTAATTCTCATTATTTACAATACTTCAATCGCTATTTTTTCCTTTTCTCCTCTTTATTTTTTTGCATATCCTAATGTTTTCGCTTTTCTTTATGTAGACATCCCCAACTTACACATTTTTCAGTAGAGGTGCACAATGTCCTAGGATGACCTGGGCCACTTATAGTAGACACCCTCAAATTAGTGTTTCGGGTATATTGAGGTGTGCAACGGGCAAAGAGGGACCAAGGTCAAAGTTTGAATTACTAAAATAGTAGGAAAGATGAATTTGGATAATACAATGAAAAAAAATCTATTTTTAGGCTCAAAAGGGTTACAGGTGATATAATATCTGAAAAGGTTAAATTTTATAAGACACATTAAAAAGAACTTATTATCACTTTTTAAACAAAGCAATACTCTTTAGTTTGCTTCAATAACACGTCAAGCAAGTTTTAGACTTACGATGCAAAACATCAAATATATACAAATAACCTCGCAAACATGGAACAAGTCTAAATCAAGATGGATCAATTTTACTATTAAGATAGTCAGAGTCATAACAAACTTATAAAATAATAATAAGTTATATACAAAGTCACAACTATGAGACTAGGTGTCAAAAAAGTCTATTTTTATTTTATGCTCAAGCAATCATAGAAAAATACTAATCAAAACCATGCCTAAATTGTTTGTATCAACCAAGTTAAAAAGGTCTTTTCTTTTCTCTCCAAAAATAAAATAAAATAAAATACTAAAATAAAAAATCTACATTTTTTAACAAAAAATTTAGTTCAATGGGCTCTCTCGGAAAAAAATTAAAAAGAAAAATCAAGGGGTGGGCGAAGTATGCTCCAATAAAAACTAAAAATCTAAGAATCATATAAAAAGAACTAATTTACTCTTAAAAAAGATTGTTTTATATGTTTAGACTTTTTTAATTGTTTTAATTAAAAATAAATACTTAAATAAAATTCTATAGCATACATCACTCTTTAAAATATTGAAAGGTATTCCACTCCGCACTTAAAATTATGCTTTATCCCTGAAGTAATTTATAGAAAAGAGATGAAGCAGAAGGGTAAGAAATACGCCCTAGGACCCTTCAGGGTCTAGCTAGCAATATTTTTCTTCACTATTTATCAAGAGTCGCGCGTACCCCTCACTTAAGCTAAAAAAATATGTTCCTTAGCTTCAAATTTGGGTACTCAGACTTTCTCTAAATCTGCAAAAATAAAACGCCACAAAATAGATAAAAATACTATAACGAAAAGAAAATGAGAAGTTACTACTATTTGGATTGCCTTTCACTTTTTCTTCTACCTTGAACTTATGAATTGTACCCCCTCTTTTTCAATTTTCTATTATACTCAAAAGGTGATGGTATAAAAATAAGGGAAATAAACAATAGAGATCGAATGTTGTACTTTTTGTTCTTTAATGAGGAATGTAATTTTTGTATTTGAGCCCAATAATTCAAGAATATAAACGTGTTTTTCCTCCTCACATTCTTCTATATGCTCAAATTGATTAATATCTCATCATCTAAATATAATATAAAAACATAATTGGAATGAGGTCCAATGCATCCTAATTCATGAATTATTTTATTATTTACATCCTCATTTTACACACTTTAGAGTTTTTCAAATTAATATTATCTACTTCTTCACATAACTCTCGTGTATTTTTCTCAACAGTGACAACATTAATAATAGTATGATCAAGTAGTTGATCCTCCAATTTTAGCTCTTCAAGTTAGCCTATAAGCATTTTTTTGCTCACACTATTCATAACTAACTTGTTGAGCGCTAAACGTGTCCACCTTTACACTCAACTCAACAATTAAAATGTGGACATCTAAGCCAAATTGATGAGCATCTAACAAAAGCATATTGTTGTCTAGGTCAATATTTTTTAACATTTTCAAGAAGTACACATCGCGTTTCAAAAACTTATCAATAACTCGTTTCATTTCAATACTCCAACCATTCAATATTTATTCAACAGACGGCGTCATATTAATAAGAGTAAATAAATAAATGGTTTATAAGTAAAAATAAATACTAAAGGCAATATCTAAATCATATTATGTCACACCCCGAGAGGGTACCCTTGGCATGGCCGGCACTAGCAGAACCATTGTTGATTCCCAAGAGAACCACTTGGCCTCATCATCACATCTTACTCAACAACGAAAAGAAATACTAAAATAAAAGACATCAATGAAGTAATAAAGTTCGTATAAAATAATCTCCAATGACCAAGTTTGAAAAAATAAAAATTTTCAGCACTCCTCTACTCGATATTTATGAAGCCTCTATCTCTACATTTAGATGGTACCATGACAGGCCATGACTACCCAACTCAAAGAAAATATTAATAACTAGTAACAGATGAAAAGAAAGGCTCCTCCAGATAGCAAGGAGGGCTCACTAACTTTAGAGACAAGGGAACTGAACCTCAATGGTGCGCTTGCTGAAGTCCTCTGCCACTTATATCTACATCATTAATAATGCAAGCCAAATGGGCATCAGTACATAAAATATACTAGTATGTAAAATAGCTCAAGGAAACAGATAAGGTCAGGCTCAAATCTAGTGACACGACACATGACTTAACTCATCAACTCATAGCTCAACTCAATAAATATGCAAAGTTTAAAAAATATGCTTTGAAAAGAGATTTTATATTTCCATGCAGCTACGTTTAAAATATAATGTGCTTAGTCAAGTACTGCTTGAAAGTTTTTCTAACCAGCATAACTCCCACCACCATGAGTTTGGTAATGCACAACGATGCCAATGTCATTGCCACACCGGTCCTAAACTTGCCAGGGTAAAGGATGTTAATCTTTCTCTCTCAGATCCAAACAGAACATCTATCTTTTGGGACATGAGTAGCGAAGGTTAACTGCTTGACTATCCTACATTAGCAACGTAGTTCTGGGGTGTTATCTTCTTACCCACTCGGTGCTCAATACGCCTTCCAAGACTAAAACATGCTCATAGAATTCAACTCAAGCTTATCTCATCTATTCACCTCAAACAACTCAACTCGATTTCTCAATAGCTCAGTAACTGAGGATTTCTATTCATGCAATGCAACTCAGGACTCTGACTCACATTGTGCAAGACTCTCACTTGTATGATCAGTTAATATTATATCAATATCTTTAACAAATAAGACATATTAGATGCTCATCACGTACATATGTAAAACAAAATCATGTACTCATATTCATCTTACTCAACTTAGGAAAATCAGGCTCAAATTCTCAAGTCAGTCAATATGCAAAACATTATCGATGGTCAAATAAGGGTTCATGCCATCACAAATAGTTTCTACTACTGTCTCAATATCATTAAGAATGCAATTCAATGTGTCAACTCGCTCACATACAATCATGGGGACTCAATGTAAATGCAAGAGACTCAAGTTAGGATATATAGGATTTACATTATTCACTTTTTTTTTTGGTAACTAATTTTTTCATTAACCACCAAAAGATCATTACAAAGCTACAACAATTTGAACTCATTGCTATCTCAGTTGAAACTCATTATTACTATAATTCTAGTTGTTGTAATTCATCCTAGCTACTGGTTTAGCCCATACATTACATTTATAAGTAATCTCCCTATCTATTACTTCACATTGCCTGCTCTTGCCTTCAAATGTTCTGATGTTTCTTTTATTCCATATCATATACAGAGTCTTTGTATACACCAATTTGAATAGTTGTGCCTTAGTTGATTTAGTTTTTAAGGATGTTATCAGCTATTTCAGATATTTCTCCCACGGTGTTGATGGATTCCATTGCCAGTTCATCCATATCATAATTCTTCTCCATAATCTGTGAGTGAAGGAACAATTAATATACAGATGATCTCTTGTTTCCAACTCTTGCTGGCAAAGTTTACAGGTATGATCTGTTTCTATCCCCCACTCTTGCAATCTATCTATAGTCATCAGTTTATTTTGCAGTTGCAGCCACAGAGTGAATCTTGCTTTTGGTCTTGCACTGTTACCACATATCACTGATTTTCATGGGACTCTTGTGTTTTGTCATTGAAGCTTTTGGTATATAGTCTTGATCAATAGAGTTTCATGATTGTCTGTCTAAGTTTGGTGCAATGTACTTCTTGCTTCAATAATCTTTCTGACCATCAATGATGCTTGAGAAAGTATCTTTGCTGTGAAAATAATATTAGCACTGATGTAGTATGCATGAATCCATTTAATCACAATTTGTCTTGCTTGTTTGCTAGGTCCCAAGCTGTTTTTGCTATTGCAGCCTTGTTCCACAACCAAATATGGATCAGGCTTTGCCGTGCAACTGATTTAGGAGTATATATATCCCCCCAAGGTACCATTGCTTTTCTTGTTATAGTAGTAGTGCCTGACCACAAGAAACTCCTACAATGTTCTTCAATAAGTTTAAGTACCTTTGCAGGGATAAGGAATAACTGAGACCAGTATGCCTGAACTCCAAAGCTTGAATCACCTGTAATCTACCAGCATAAGAGAGTTTCCTAGCTATTCATGTTGTGATCTTTGCCACTATTTTCTCTATCAGTGGCATCCATTGCTCAATTGTAAGTTTTTTTGTTGAGAGAGGGATCCCCAGATATTTGAAAGGCAGTTGTCCTAATGTCAGCCAGTAGCTTGAACAATGTGCACTTGTTCCTCATTTGAAATGTCCCAAAATTAAATTGAGCTCTTTTGTTTGTTTGCCTGCAGTCCAGAAGCTTGAGCAAATTTCTCAAAACAATCCATCAATGTTGTCACAAACTTGAGATAACCTTTGGCAAATAATAATAAGTCATCAACAAAACATAAATATGAGATACCCAACTTTGCACATCTAGGATGGTAGGAGACGTTCTTATTTTGTTTCAAAGTGTGGAGTAATCTGCTTAAGTATTCCATGGATATTACAAACAAGTATGTAGATATTTGATCTCCTTGTCTTAGCCCCTTAGCAGCCTTGAATGGTGGATTAGGCTCACCATTTACCACTATAGAACAAGAGACTATCCTAACACACTGCATTATCTATTGAATAAATTTGTTTGGAAAACATAACTCTGTCATTACTTGTTCTAGGTAGATCTATTCCATTGAGTCATATGCTTTTTGAAGATCAATCTATACCATACACCTAGCTGATATATGCTTTTTTGGGTATGCCTTGACCAACTCAGTAGCTAGAATGATGTTGTTTGCTGTTTTCCTCCCTGGGATGAATCCTGATTGTGCCTCACTTATCACTGTTGCTATCATACCTTGCAGCCTAGTTGTTAGGATTTTAGCAATGATTTTATAAAGTGTTGTGCAATAAGCAATTGGCCTCTACTCCTTTATATTTGTTGGATTGAGATTTTCAGAAACTAGTGTGACTGAGGTACAATTGATAACATTATATACTCTACTTGTATTGAAGAATCTTGTCACTGTCATTGTTACTTCTTTCCCAATTATAGGCCAAGTTTTTTTTTTGTATAAAAGAGCATTGTAACCATCACCTCGAGGTGCTTTATCATCATCAATATTCTTCAACCCTGCATAGATCTCTTCATCACTAATTGGTTGACATAGAGCTATTGCTTGCTGCTAGCTTATCACTGGACCTTTCCTCATGATCTCTTATTTCACTACTGGTAAGGATTTCTTTGCTGATCCCATTAAGGACATGTAGAAGCTTTGAATCTCATCTCTGATTTCCTGCTGTGTGTCAATCTAGTTCCCTTCAAGGTTGTTATTCTATAATTTGCTTCCTATGTATTCTCTCTTTGGTAGCTCAAGTGAAATATTTATTGTTAGGATCACCCAATTGGATCCATTTTATTCTTTCTTTTTGCCTTAGAGTACTTTCTTCAATGGCTGACCACTTTTCAAGCTCTTGAACAGTTTCTTTTTCCAGTCCTACAAGTCTGTCTGAGTAATTCCTGGCTAACTGATCTTGTATTTGTTATACATCTTCCCTTGCTTTGGAAATTTTCTACTCAATTCCTTTAAACTCCTTTCTGTTTTGATTCTTAAGTGGCTCTTTAAGAGCTTTGAGCTTTTTCTAAATCTTCTTCATAGGCTCACTAGCTAACTGATCTTTCTATACATTTCTAACAATCTTCATAAAATCAGTATGTTCTGGCCAGACATTAAAGAATCTGAAAGCTGATTTTACCTTTTGTTGAGTTCCTGTTAAGGTAAGCAACATAGGAGTATGATCAAACATTTGAGGAAGTGCATATTCAGTTTGTACCTACCCCCACTTCATCATCCACTCATGATTTCCAAAGGTTCTATCAATTCTGCTGCAGATTCTAGCATTACCTGTTTGCTTGTTTGTCCAAGTGTAATATTCTCCTTTCCATGTTAGCTCACTCATCATTGTATCTTGCATACACTCTGAATAATCTTAGATCTAAGCTAGTGTGACTGGTGCTCCAAACATTCTGTCCTGAAGGGGCATCACTGCATTGAAATCACCCAATGCTATCTAAGGTATTGTGACATTCTGTCTTGTGCTTCTTAGATTAGTCCAGAGTTATTTCCTTAGTTCTATGGTGTTGAATCCATATACTACTGTGCACTCACATTAGATAGCCTTTGAAATATCAGTAACAATACAATGGATAAGCTAACTTGTGACTAAACTGGATGTAACTTTATAGATGCTTGAGTCCTAGGCAACCCAAATCCTTCTGTAACTACTACATTGATAATTATTGCGTACCTCCCATCCAAGAAAGATATTACTAGCAATCTTAGAGAAGTTTTGTTGTTTTACCTTTGTTTCAACCAATCCAGCAAGCTTTATTTTCCTACTTTTCAAGAGGTATTTAAGCTTTTTTTGTTTGTACCTCTTGTTTATTCCCCTAATGTTCCATACTAACCAGGTCATTATATGGATTTTGAAGGCCCTCTTCTTTCAGGAGGCATCTTACCCAATTCACTCATTTCCCATGTCTTACTAACTAAGCTTCCAAAAGCGTTCCTCAGTGGTAGTGCTTTAAGTGATGGAAAGTTAGTTAACTTTGGACTAGTCACCATTACTTGAGTAGTCTTGTGAGGTGTGCCTACCACCTGTTGAGATTATGACTGCTGCTCTGCTTCATTCTTTGCTTCTGGGATTAGCTCTTTGTTCTCTGCATTCTGTTTTATTGGACCTTTGCTCTCATTCTTGAACTGGCTTCCTATGCTGCTGCTACCTTGTATATGCATTCATCTGATTTGTGGACTTTCTGGGGCAACAATGTCCTACTACTGAACACTTGGTACAATACTTTGGTTTCTAATCATATTCAATAGCCCACTGAATTTCTTTTCCATTTGACTACATAATAGTAATTTCAGTAGGAAGTGGATTAGTAATGTTGACTTCTAGTTAACACATACTATTATTTTTTGGCACATTTATAGCCTTCTCTCTTGAGCTTTTGGTGCACGTTAGTGAATATAACCGAGGGAGATACAACCATGGTTAGAAGGCGAGGACGAGGTAGAGGAAGACCCAAAAAAAATACTAATTGTCACCTTTGGAAGCTCAGTAGGATTGGGATCTAAAGCTATGGAGCAATGGAGGAACCAACATTTGAAAACACCAATTCAGCCAATGAAACAGTAGAAGAGTAAGACAACAATGGTCATAATGGGAGCTCAATGACACCTAAGGAAGCTGATCTACTCTTAAACAATTGGATCTTACACCCTAGGTACCTGGAAAAAACAACACAGAAAAGATAGCAATTGAGGTCAATGAAACAGTAGCTGAAGAAAGCAGATTTGATGAACAGGAGGAACCAACTGAAGAAGCAACATGCACCAACCTGTTTACTAAGAATAAAGTTGCTGAGAATGGTATGACTCTAGACTATATCACTCCTGAGCTTGTAAACGTGCCAAGGAATTTGGTATACTTGGTACATCACTCACTTTTCTACATGACTTGACTCAAGATTACAAAAGGATGCATGGACGGACTCGGCCATATGCTTTAGAAAGCCTATCTAAAAATTTGAAGAACATTCAATCCTCTGTTGATCCTCACATTTGAACTTGAAAACTTCAATTTTCTCCCTCTTCCGATGCTCTCAAGAATTTCTAAGTGTATCTTAAGGGATAATTACTTAAGGTTACATCATAGGACTTAAATTAAATTAAGTCCAAAACATTGTGAAAATATCACACCATAGGTGGGTACCCTAGATGTCGCCGGTACTAAGAGACTATTGCTAGTCCCCATGTGAACCACTTGGCATCATGGCAATAATTCAATCATTTAAATCAGCAGAAGACATCAGAGTAAAAGAAACATAATATGGGAGGGGGGGAGCTCAAATTACTTCTAACTCAATGAATAAGGGCCATAGGCCAAAATAGTCAAAATCAACGTCTGTGACATAATAGTAGATTTAAAGAAATCTCAATTCAAGGAAAAAAAGACCTAAATATCAAGTCATCATTTTCTAGTCTATGAAGCCTCAACCTATATAGTCTAGGATGGTACCACGACAAACCATGGCTACCACAACTCAAAATAAAACTAACTCAATAAATGAGAAATATAAGTGGTATCCTTCGAATATAGGGGAGGACACCCCAATTAGCTGTAGGGAGAATAGACCTTCAACGGAGCGCCTGTTGAGGATCTCGAGTACATGTCTTTGCATCATGAAAAGATGCAGGCCCAATGTACATTAGTAAGTGGAATGTACGAGTATATAAAATAACTAGAAAGGAAAGAACATCATAAAAGACACTCAACTCAAACATCAACTCATCTCAGTCATAGACTTAACTCAAGATACTCAACTCGAAAAATAAGGAAACTCAATCATCACTTTAAGATACCATCATGATCCATATGGGAGTTTTTCTAATCGACAATCATCACCTATGAGGCGATGATGATGCAGCAAAGTAATATTGTTGACACGTCCATCCAGTACATTTTCAAGTTAAAGGACATCACATCGATGGATCCACAATAAAGACCATCAAGTCCTATTTTTGGACAAAAAACATTCGATTTTGCAGTTCAATGCTCTCCTCGCTGGCCAACGTTGTTATTGAATTTGAGTTATTATCTACTCTTACTCAATTCGATGCTCAATACTTCTCCCAGGACTCGAAAGCTCATAAGATCTTAATCATGTGGGTTACTCTTCAAACTAGTCTTCTTGGAGATAGTTAACTTAATTCAATACATCAACCATCAAATCTTGGATTAGAATAATTATCTTGGGACTAATTTCATGATCTTTAAGACTTTAAGAATGTCAATTTCATTAACATCATCTTCAGCACTCTCATATCAGGATCACAATCACAGTCACATGCATATTCACATCGTCAAGGCTCGACTCATCTCCTAAATTTATTTTTGCAATATTTTATGAAAATAACATGTCGAGTTTTCTAAAATGTCTCATGAAAAGTATTTAAACATTAAAATCAAATTTATGATGATCATTAACATAGGAAAGAACATAGAATTTATAAATATAATTTATAAGAAAACATTCATGAAAATCATGCATAGAGGTTAACTCTTCCACAATTTCTCTTCTACATAAATAAGCGCACGTGGAAGAACATTTTCAAGTTTTAATTTAGCCTTACATGCCTAGAATGAAGGATGACACTAATCTTCACAAGAAATTAACCCCAACCTCTAGAACCCTATTTTTCTTCTCTCCTTCTCTCAAGAACTCTAACTCAATTTCAACGTAAGAGACTCTAGAATGGGTTTAGAAATCCTTTTTAGATTAAGAAAACTTATTTTGATCTTGTTTAAGTTTAGGAGGGATTCATAAAGCTTGGCATACCTTTTATGAAAAACTAATAAAATATACTTTGTTGTACCAAATATGCGTCGCAGACTTGGCCTATTTTAGGGGTTTTTCACTAATTTTTTTTCGATTGGGTTTTCTAATCCTATAGAATATATTGGGATCACATTTAAGTGTGAGTATGCGATATGTCCATGAAGCAGACAAGCGACGCACTCTTACTGAAACGCGTATTCACATCAAAAAATTATCTTTTGGTTCAGTTGCTCTAAAAGTCAACCAAGACCATTTTGCCACACAATGTTTCATGCTAATCGCATTATCGACCTCAGATTTGCTATTGGGTTTTGGGAAGATGCATTATGCGCACATCTCTCATCGAGGGGTATTTTGATAAGTTTACTAATGTTATATTATTTCCTCCTTCGAATCATTCTTCCTTGAATGAATAGTGAGAAAGATAGACTCGATGCATGAATAGTAATTGAGACTCATTTCTTCAATCATCAAATCAGTCAGACTCTCTAGACAGTCAAACATCAACTCTAAAATAGACAATTTAGTGCACATCAAGGCTGAGGACATTACCTTAGACATTCTCCTCATTGGACATGAATAGATGTTGATATTTGGCTTTCATATCTTTCTTTCCACATGTCTTTCTCAATGAATTGATTCCTCCGTAGGACTTTGATGTAGGCTATCTCTTTAGTCCTCAAATTACGAAGCTAATGATCCAGGATCTGAACTGGAACCTCTTCATATGAAAAGCTATCCTTCACTATGTTGCTCTCAATAGGCATTACCAAGGCAGGATCTCCCAAGCATTTCTTCAATATCAAGACGTGAAATATTGGATGGATCGCGTCTAGCTCAGAAGGTAACTCTAACTCGTAAGCAACTTTTCCAATCTTCTTCACAATTTGATAGGGACCAATATAGAAAGGTCTTAGCTTTCCCTTCTTACTAAACTTCATGACATACTTCATTGGTGATAATTTCAAATACATCTAATAATTCACCCCAAACTCTCAATCTCTTCTTCTCACGTTAGTGTAGGACTTCTGGCGGCTTTGTGCAATTTTCAATATCTCTCTTATAATCTTCACCTTTTCCATGTACTGGTGAATAAGGTAGTCAATTTAGCCAACTTTAAACCACCCAATTGGATCGTTCAACTATAGTTATATGCATATAGTAGACGTCCTTAGGCACCTTTACACATACATATCAACACTTAATCTTTGCCCAAGCCAACCAATTTCTCCTAAATGCTTAGCACCTTCATCTCCTATCCACA
>JAOTQJ010105372.1:0-11331 GCA_025642045.1 Solanum sejunctum | reverse complement strand
CATTCATATATGACATAAAAACTAAAATACAACAAATTTTACGTCTGAAGAAAAGAATAATTTAGTACATTAGTTTGAGTAGAGTGGAAAATATAAGGGTATCGCTTCATCATGTCTGTTTCTGCTTTCCATGTTGCACCTTCAACTTAATAATTTCTCTAAAGTACTTTCATGGATGCATTCTCTCTATTTCTTGGACCATTCACTTATTGATGTCAGATCTCAAGAAGAAACTCTTCGTAACTCAAGTTCACTTCAACACTCACATCCTCCAATGGAACTATTGAAACGACCCCAAGAAGTGCCCAAAATATGTCTCAGAATGTTAAAAATTTTAAATTTCATATATCTCAAAATTCATGAATAATATTATAAATTTGACTTCATATTGTTGTTCAGGGGGTCAAAAGTAGGAGGAGAATGGTCTAAACCCAACTTAAGAGCAAACGATTAGCAATTTCAACTTTGTAATTTTTCTTATCAAAAATCTATCTATGACAGTGCCACGATGCGTAACTATCACGGGCATGTGTTAATTTGACCTTTGTGATAGATTCGCATCATGGACCAAATGCGAACCTACGTATTTTGTTGCCAGTGATTGCTATCTCAGTCCAAGGCTTTCGGGTCTTGGGCCTAAGTGTTTCCAAATATGTTTTTACCTATACGGGGTCATATTTCACGCTCATATCATCCTAAAAGTTTTCCAATACTTACTCAAACACAATCATATTTTTACTCCCAAATTTAAGTCCCAAACCCTCATCCTAAGTTAAGGTTTTCCTTTAAGGTTCTTCTTCAAGCTTGAAGTCTCCATCTCCAATCTTCACCAAGTGCATCTCCAAGCTAAGGCATGCGGGTTTCTTTCATGGGTTCGTTTCACCCATAATTTCAAGCTTTCTTTTACTCAAATTTCATGATTTAAAGTTTATTTACATATGGGTATTGCTTATTATGGAATTGACTGCACACTATGTTAGAGCTATGTAAAGTTGTGACTGTTTTGCTATGTTTTGAGCTATAAATCTTGGATCTATTGTAAGATTTGATGAGGGGTTTTGAAGTATATTTCTTGAGAGTATTTCAAGGTGTTGATTATGGTTTTACAATGGATTTTTTTGCATGATTTCATCTCTATATTTCATAGTTTTATACAAGCATTACAAACCCTTTAAGTGTTTGATAAAATGTTCGATCTAGTTTCTTGAGAAATTGAAGGTCCAAAGCATGAGATATGATCGACTGACTGTATAATAATGAAATGAGATTATGTATATGATAATTCTATATAAAGTGTTGCATTATACTATGCCCAATCCAGGTGGACTAAGAACCCTGATAACCTAGATGGGGTTTTGTACTCATCAACCTAGTGAAGGGTTGGTACTTTTCCACCTACTGATGGGGCGGCATCATCACTAAGATATATGATTGTTTGTACTCATCAACATAGTGAAGGGTTTGTACTTCTCCATCGAGTTGATGGGGCGGCATCATCACCAACCTAGAGAGGGGTTTGTACCTTCCCACCTAAATGATGGGACGACATCATCACTAACTTACCAAGGAGTTTGTACTTTGGATATGTAGCTTTGTTTCTTCCACATATAGGATATTATATATAAAAATGAGTTACTTAAGCATGTTTTACTTATGCATTGGTCATACATGCCATATAGTTATATTATCCCTATTGCCTAATGTTATGCATTTTGATTATGATGCCTAATTCTTCTTGCATTGCATCCCACATACTTAGTACACTTAAGCGTACTAATGCATACTCTTGGCTACATGAAATCACCATGTAAGAATCGGTGCCCAATTTGATCATTCTCCTCCTCCATATGGCTAGTTCAATACTACTCAAGCTAGATGGTGAGTCTTCTACTTCGAGGACCTTAGTCTATGTTGCTTTTGTTATGTATTGAGACATTCTTCTTTATTGCCTACTTTGACATGATGGTTTGCCTAGTTGCTTTGTCTTAACCTCTGCTCTTTTCTACGTATTACAGGTGCTTATTGGACATATTATGTATCTATGCTAAGAGCCTTGACCCTATTATTCTTGATGTCTATGATATGGAAGTACTTTCCCTTAACCCCAATTGTCCCACTTTTTTATCTCTTGATACTTGTTTTTATTGCTTCCACAACAAAAGATATATAATGATGTTCTAAGAAGCTTGCTTGGGGCCCCTTTGGGTTCCCCTTATATCGTGTCATGCCTCGACCCTTGGCTTTGGATATGACAAATTTGGTATTAGAGCACTAGGTTGATAGATCCTCGGAGCCTAACACTCTACATCGATTAGAGTCAAATTCATAGTTGTGAATTGAGCCATGACTATGAAAAGGAGACTATTAGGTATTGTAAGAAATGTTTCCCTTCTTCATGTTCTTAATCATTTTATATAGTCGTGGTAAGTTTTTTCCCCCCTAACGATTGTTCTTTGTTATGCTAGATCATGCCAAACACTAGAGGAAGAAGGGCCCAAACTCCTAAGAGCAACCTACCAATGGTGAGCTTCGGGATGCTCTCACTATGCATGCCCAAGTTGTGGCTATCCATGTCAATCAAGGGGCCTAAGCCCCTCGTACTACTACTCCAAGAGCTTAGGTGAGGGATTTTATAAGGATGAATCCTTCATTGTTCTATGGGTCAAAGGTAGATAAAGATCCATAAGAGTTCATTGATAGGTCTACAAGATCTTGAATATCATGGGTTTTGGGACGAATCAAAAGGTGGAGTTAGAGGCATACCAACTCAAAGGGGTAGCCCAAATATGGTATAATAAATGTAAGGGGGAGAAGGGAAATGGTTATGTGATGCTCTGGGAGGAGTTCAAATTTGACTTTCCTTAATTGAATTCTCTATTGATCTTAGGTAAGCTAAGTTAGTAGAGATCATGAACTTCAAACAACATGTTATAAGTGTGAGGAATTATGGCTTTAAGTTTAATTAACTTTCAAAGTATGCTCCTCATTTGTTGGACGATCCTAGAACTAGGATGAATAAGTTCGTGATGGAGGTCTTTGACTTAGTGAGTGAAGAATGCCAGTCTACCATACTAATTGATAACATGAACTTATCTCGGTTAATGACATATGCCGAGTAAATATAGGAGGAAAAGTTGAGGAAGAGAAGGTGGCATGAGGCAAAAAGCTAGTTCCATTAAGGCCAAGGGCGTTCTCGTACTACTAATAAGGGGTTTAGCAATTACTTTCCTAGGCCTTAAGGTGATGGCGGTGTGGCTCCCATTGATGTGTGTCCTTCATGTGGAAAGATTCATAGGGACCTATGTTTGAACGGTTCTAATATATGCTTTGATTGTGGGGAGCTTCACCACAAAAGGGTGGATTGTCCAAGAAACTATTACAAGCGCCGGGGTGCAAATGCAGTTCCATTTTGTAGAGGTGGTCCTTAAGGTGGTTCTCCAAGGAACAATCGATTTTATGCTCTAAAGGGGAGGCAAGGGATTGGTGAGATTCCCGGTGTTGTTACCAGTATATTAAAAATCTTTGACTTTGTTGTGTATGCATTGATTGATGCGGGTGCCACTCTTACTTTGTTGCCCCCTTTGTTTCTAAAAAGTTCCATGTTGGCCTCAATTTGTTTCATGAGTCATACGAAGTATCTACTCCAATTAGTGTCTGTATTATTTTTAAGAAAGTTTATAGGAGTTTTCCTATTTGCATTTTTCATAAGTTGATACCTTGTGATCTTCTTGAATAAGACATGATAGATTTTGATATCATCCTCGGGATGGATTGGTTGCATGTCTACTAAGCTTCTATCAATATTATAACCCATAGTGTCAAGTTTCAATTCCCTAATGAACCTATCCTTGAGTGGGAAAGTCAAGATGTTGTGGTCCATGGTAGATTCATTTAATGCATTAAAGCCTGTAAGTTGATCTCTAAGGGGTTTCTTTATTATCTTGTGAGGGTTAGAGGTGTGGAGTCTAAATCCCCTTCTATTGAGTCGATTTTCCAATTATAAATGAGTTTGTTGAAATTTTCTGAAATGAGCTTCTTGGTGTTCTTCATGAAAGGGAAATAGGCTTTTGTATAGACCTCCTCCTCGATACTCAATCCATCTCCATTCCCCCTTACCATATGGCCTCAGAGAAGTTGAAGGAGTTAAAGAAACAATTGGAATATTTTTGGAAAAGGGATTTTGGTAGGCCTAGCCAATAACCTTAGGGTGCTCCGGTGTTGCTTGTGAAGAAGAAGGATGGGTCACTCAGAATGTCCATTAACTATCTGCAATTCAATAAGCTCACCATCAAGAATAGGTATCCTCTTCCAAGAATTGATGATTTGTTTGACCAATTGCATGGGGCTAGATATTTCTCTAATATTGATCTTTGGTCCAGGTATCATCATGTGAGGGTAAGGGAATGTGATATTCCCAAGAAGGCTTTCCAGACTAGGTGTGGGAACTATGAGTTTGTTGTGATGTCATTTTGGTAGACCAATGCACTGGCCATCTTCATAGACCCAATGAATTGAGTCTTCAAACCTTACCTTGATTTCTTTGTTGTGGTCTTCATTGATTTTATTTTGATCTATTCATATAGTAGGGAGGAGCATATAAGGCATTTGAGGGTTGTGTTGCAAAGATTGAGGGAGGAGAAATTGTATGCCAAATATGACAAGTGTGAATTTTGGTTGAATGCGGTTGCATTCTTGGATCATATGGTGCATATGGATGGTATAAAAGTGGATCCTAAGAAAATCGATATGATTAGAAATTGGCCTAGACTATTGACCCCATCGGTTATTAGGAGTTTTTTTTGCCTAACGGGTTATTATAGAAGGTTTGTGAATGGGTTCTCCTTCATTGCTTCACCTATGACAAAACTCACTAAAAAGAAGGTTAAGTTTGTGTGGAGTGATGATTGTGGGAGGAACTTCCAAACATTGTAAGACAAGCTTGTGTTTGCTCCTCTATTGTCACTACCGGATGGGCTTGAGGGATTTTTATTATATTGTGATGCTTCCTGGGTTGGTTTGGATTGTGTGTTGATGCAAAATGGTAAGGTCATAGCTTATACTTCTAGACAACTGAAGGTACATGAAAGGAACTACCCTACCGATGGACTAGAGTTTGTTGCAGGTGTGTTTTCATTAAAAATTTGACATCACTACTTGTATGGGGTGCATGTGGATGTTTTGATCGACCATAAGAGCCTCCAATATGTCTTCACTCAAAAAGATCTCAACTTGAGGCAAAGGAGATGGTTGGAACTTCTTAAAGACTATGATATGAGTGTGCACTATCATCTGGGTAAGGCAAACTTGGTGGCGAATGCTTTGAGTAGTATGTCTATGGGTAGCCTAGCCTATGTCAATGTTGGTGATAACGAAATGGCTAGGGAGGTGCATCAATTGGCTAGATTGAGGGTTAGGTTGGAAGAGATTGGTGATGATATTGTTACTATTGTTGATGGGTCTAAGTCTTCATTGGTTGATAAGGTGATAGCAAAAGAGATCTTGACTCCTCCTTGCTTGAATTGAAGGCCTTGGTGAAAGGGAACAAAGTAGAGGTTTTCTACTGAGGGAGAGATGGTGTGCTAAGGTACCAAGGTAGGTTATGTGTGCCTTGTGTTGATGGTTTGAGGGATAAAATCCTTATGAGGCCCATAATTCTGCTTATTCTATCCACCCAGGTTCCACCAAAATGTATAGAGACATGAGGGATGTGTATTTGTGGTGAGGCATGAAGAGGAACATTTCTAAACTCATTTTTGGTTGTGATAGTTATCAACAAGTCAAAGTCAAACATCAAAGGCAGGGTGGCCTGACCCAAGACATAGAGATTCCTACTTGGAAGTAGGAGGCGATTAATATGGATTTTGTGGTTGGGTTGCCCAACACTAGAAGGGGCTTGATTCCATTTGGGTTGTGGTTGATAAAATGATGAAATCTTCTCTCTTTCTACTGGTGAAGACTATATATGTGGCTGAGTAAGGTTGTACATCCATGAGTTAGTGAGAGGTTGCATAGGGTTCCTTTGTCAATGATATCAGACCATGGTTCAAAATTCACTTTGCACTTTTGGAGCTCTTTTCAAAGGGGTCTTGGTATAGAACTTCACCTTAGTATGACCTTCCACCCTCAAACGGATGACCAGGCCAAAAGGATAATTCAAACCCTTAAAGATATGCTTAGGGCATGTTTATTAGAGTTTATGGGTAGTTAGGATGACCATCTTCCTTTGATTGAGCTTGCATACAACAATAGCGATTACTCTAGCATCAGTATGGCTCCTTTTGAGGCTCTTTATAGGAGGCATTGTAGATCACCGGTTGGTTGGTTTGAGATTGGATAGGTGGCTTTATTGGAATCGAATCTGGTTATGGAGCCTCTTGAAAAGGTTAGGATGATTAGGGAGAGGTTGAAGATAGCCCAAAGTCTTCAAAAATCCTATGCCGATATGAGAAGAAGAGACCTTGAATTCAAAGTGGATGATTAGGTTTATTTGAAGGTTTTCCATGAAACATGTGGTCCGTTTTGGTAAAAAGGGGAGGTTGTCTCCAAGATATATTGGTCGTTATGAGGTCTTGAAGAGGGTTGGCAAGGTAACTTATGAGTTGAAATTACCTAGTGAAATGATTTCGGTTCATCCTGTGTTCTATGTTTCTATGTTGAGAAAATGTATTAGTGTATTCTAATACTATTGTGCCTCTTGATGTTGTGGGTGTTGTTGAGGATAACCTGTGTTATGAGGAGGTTCTAGCTCAGATTTTGGATAGGCAAGTGAAGAGATTGAGGAACAAGTAAGTGACATCCGTTAAGGTCCTTTGGAGGAACCAACAAGTTGGGAGTACTACATGGAAGGCTGAGGTGGACAGGCAAAATCGGTATCCTTATCTCTTCCCCTCCACTCAAGCCTAAGGTACTAAATCTATGTCCCCTGTATGAGTTCAAGTCTTATGTTTTAGCCCTTATTTCATTCATATGTAGTCATGTTTAAGTTGACAAATTTATAATGATTTGTACACTTATGTTGAGGTTTTAAAAATTGTATTTAAATATAATATTGCATTCTTGTTGGGGCTGACTTGTTCTTGATTACCCTTGTCTTGTACGTCTCTTTGACATTCAGGGACGAATATTCCCAAGGGGGAGATATTGAAATGACCCCAAGAAGTGCTCAAAAATGTGCCTCAGAATGTCTAAAATTTTAAATTCCATATATCTCAAAATCCACAAGCGATATCAAAAATTCAACATCATATTCTTTTTCAGGGGATCAATATTGGGGGGAAAAGGGTCTAACCCTCATTTAATAACAAATGATTAGCAATTTCAATTTTCAAAATTTTTCTTATCTAGAATCGATCTGCAATAATGCCGGGATGGGCAGCTGTTGCGAACATATGTTAATTTGACCATTGCGATAGGTCCGCATTGTGGAGTAGATGCAAACCTGATATGATTGACTATGTGATTATGAAATGAGCTTATCATATGTTGCATTATAACATGAGACATGATTGAGACCTTCAATATCATATCATGTCTCAGCCTCTTATCATATGTTGCTCTTATTATGTATTGAGACATTCTTCTTTATTCCCCTGCACTTTTCTGTGTATTAGAGGTGCTTGTTAGAGATGTTATGTATCTATGCTAAGAGTCTTGACTCTATTGTTCTTGATGTCTATGATATGAAAGTGCTTTCTCTTAGCCCTAATTGTCCCACTTTATAATATGTTGATGCTGGTTTTTATTACTGCTTTGACCAAGGATGTGTAATGATGTTCTAAGAGGCTTGCTTAGGGTCCCTTCGGGTTCCCTTTGCGCCGTGTCACACCAAGGCCCTAGACTTGGGTCATGACAACTATGGAGTTTTGACCACCTAAGAACTTCCTAAACATCAATACATGGAACATAGGGTGAATCATATTCATGTCCATTAGCAATTCCAATCTATAGACACCATGCCAACACTTCTCACAATTGTTTGAGGCCCTATGTATCTAGGGCTTAATTTCCCCTTTTTGCAAAACCAAATTACACCCTTCATTGGTGACACCATTAACTAGACCTAATCATTAACATTGAACTTAAGGTCTATTTTCCTAATATCAGAGTATGACATTTGTCAGCTTTAAGCCATTTTCAATTTTTCCTTATGAGTCTTACCTTTTCGATATCATCCATGACAAGATCCAGCCATAACAAAGCCATTTCACTAGCTCTAAACCTCCCAACTGTTGATCTGCACCGTCAATTATGTAAACCATCAAACAGCTCCATCTTATTATCTAAGTGAAAGCTATTATTGTAGGCAAACTCGATAAGAGGTAGATGATCATCCTAAATTCTTGTGAATCCTAAAACACAAACATTTAGTATGTCCTTAAGCATTTGAATTGTGCTTTTGGCTTATTTATCGATTTGAGGATGGAGAGCAGTACTCAACTTTGACCTAGTCCCAAGATCCTTTTGTAGTGAATGCCAAAAGTGTGAGGTGAATTGAGCTCCGCAATTTGAGATAATAAATAGTGGAACCTCATGCAACCTCACCAACCTTGAATGTAATCTAACGTCACTAATTAATAAAATATATAACTATGCATAATCTTTGACACTATAGGTTGTCTTGATCGGTAGGAAAAGAGTTAACTTTGTTATTCTATCCACAATAACCCATATTGAGTCAAAATGTATCTTGGTCTTGGGAAAACCAACTACAAAGTCCATATTTATATCTTCCCACTTTCAAGTGGGAATCTCAATGTCTTGGGTTAGACTGCCCGACCTTTGATGTTAACCTTAACTTGCTGACATTGTAGCATTCAAACACATACTATTCTATGTCCTTTTTCATTTTGTTCCTCTTATAAACTGCCCTCTAGTCTCTGTCTATATTAGTGGAACCGGGATGAATGGAATGGGAGGAATTGTGAGCCTCTTCCAAAATGAAACTTCTCAACCCATCAAAATGTGGCATACACAACCTTTCTTGGTAACAAAGTACCCCAACTTTACCTTGTGAGAAAACTTCTACCTTAGCTTCCTTCACTAATGCCTTCAATTCAACCTAAGCTATATTAAATTCTTGCTTAGTCATGACATCCTCAATCAACAAAGACACAGAGCCATGCAATACAATCACACTACCATTAGCAATATCACTTTACCTTATCACTGACCTAGCCAACCTATAGAACTCCTTTTCTAACTCCCTATTGTTGTCATCTTCAAAGTTAGACTCACTAGCAATGATCACCCTACTAAGCACATTAGCTACAACATTAGACTTACCTGGGTAATACTTCACACTCATATCATAATCCTTGAGAACTTCTAACCACATTCTTTGCCTCAAATTGAGGTCCCTTTGAGTAAAACCATGTTGCAGACTCTTATGATTGGTAAAGACACAAACATAAACCCCACATAAGTGATGATACCATATCTTCAATGAGAAAACCATGATCGCCAATTCAAGATTTTATGTTCGATAATTCTTTGCATGCACTTTCAATTGCCTTGAATTATAGGCAAATACCTTGCCATTTTGAATCAACACTCAACCTAAATCAATCCACGAGGCATCACAATAAACAACAAACTTATTAGTACTCTTGAAATAACCCCCAAAAGTTCCTTAAAACGTGCCTCTGAATGGCTAGAATTTCAATTTCTCTATATCTAAAAATTCATTCGTTATTTAAAAAATCAGACTTCATATTTGTGATCAGGTGGTCTAATCTTGATTTAAGAGAGAAAGAATAGCAATTATAAATTTTTAAGTGATGAATTACAAAGAGATTTCCATGATGCCTTCACAATGCGCCTTAGGTGTGCTTGAGTACAAAATCTTCTCTGCGCTGTCTCCACGACGCGAAGATATGTATTTGCCTAGAAGTGTTTTTCAAGTGTGGTCCAAAATATTCTAAGTGTTAGGCCTAAGTTTCTGAAATATTTTTATATATACTTGGTCAACTTTCACCCTTATATCATCCTAAACATTTCCTAATACTCCTCAAAACACATAGCCATATTATCACTCCAAATTCCAAGACTCAAAACCCTCATCCGGATTTAAGGATTCTCTTCAAGCTTCAAGTCTCCATTGTAAACCTTCATCAAGAACTTCTCCAAAGCTAAGATATGTGGTGTTGAACCATTGGGTCCTTTCACCATGATGCCTAAGTCTCCTTTTAACTAATATTGTATGATTTAAAGTTGATTTTACATGTGAGTCCTGTATATTGAGAAATTTACTGCACAATGATTTTAGTTCATAAAAGTATGGTTGTTTTAACATGTTTTGAGCTCTAAATCTTGGATCTAATGTTGATTTGATGAGGAGTTTTGATGTGAATGTTTTAGGAGTGTTTCAATGTGTGCATTGATGGTTGTACAACAAATTTTCTTAAATTATTTCATCTCTACATTGCATGGTCTTTGAACCCCTATTATATACTCTCAAGGTGTTTAATAAAATGTTCGGCTAAGGTTTCTTGAGGAATTGAAGGTCCAAAGCATGAGATATGATGTGAATGATGTTATGATGATGAGATGATCTTATTTATATAATGAATACTATATAAAGTGTAGAACTCGACCATACCCAATCTGGGGGGTCTAGCGCCCGGATAACCTAGATAAGGGTTTGTACTCATCCACCTAAGTGATGTGGTGGCAATATCACTAACCTAAATGGGATTTAGTACTCATCAACCTAGATGAGGGTTAGTACTCATCCACCAGGGTGATAGGGTGGCATCATCATCAACCTAGATAAGGGTTAGTACTCATCCACCTAAGTGATGTGGTGGCAACATCACTAACCTACCAAGGGGTTCATATTTTGGAAATCTAGCTTGGTCTCTTCTACACATATGATATTCTATATGAGCATGGGTTACTACAATATGGTTTACTTATGCATTGATCATACATGTCATATTGTTATATCATGCCTATTGACTATTGTTATGCTTGTTGATTATGAAGCTTATCTCTTGTTGCATTGTATCCCACATACTTAGTACATTCAAACGCCCTAACACATACTCTTGCCTACATGATATAACCATGTAGGAATTGATGCCCAAGTTGATCATCCTCCCTCTCCACGTGGTTAGACAGTGGTATTCCAAGCTTGTTGGTTAGTCCTCCATTTTGGAGACCTTGGTTTATGTTTTCCTCTTATCTATGTATTGAGACACTTTCTTATGTTTTATTTGACTGTAAGGGTGATATCGGTTACTTAGTCTTGGCCCCCGCTTTATCTATGTATTTAGAGTTGTTTTTTGGTCAAGTTGTGTATTTATAATATGAGTCATGACTCCTTGCCTTGTA
>JAOTQJ010105361.1:0-11331 GCA_025642045.1 Solanum sejunctum | reverse complement strand
AAAGTTTAGAAGATAAGAGTAACTTACAATAGTCGCAACTCCCTGCAATAAATCACCTCACTTCAACTTAGTAAACTGTCAAAACATTTATGATATATACACACATATTTCTTGTGTTCTCACTTGTTTGGATGATTCAATAATGCAATGAAGTCCATCTATTTATAGGGGCATTTAGGAAGACATTTGAGTGGAAAACCCAACAAAAAATAAACAATTAATGACCTAACTTAATCACTAGAGTACACAATTAATGACCTAACTTAATCACTAGAGTAAACAATTTAATGACCTAACTTAATCACTACAGTAAACAATTTAATGACCTAACTTAATCACTAATTAAAAGAAATGCTTTACTATTGTTATTTTTATTCTTATTCTTATTCTTATTTAGGTCATTACATAGGACCTAAGGCCCTTGGGCCAAAATGAAAAACCAAGGAAAAACTTACACTAGTTCGCGTTCGGTCTGCAACACTGTCCCATCGCTAAGGATAGAATTACATTTATCCGCACCTAGTCAGCGTCGTGGTCTGGTCATGTATGCACACTGGGTAAGAAAATTTTCTGAAACTTATTTTGCACTACGAGTCCTCTAAAATTCGGGTTATGCCCATTTTTCAATCAATTTTGCCCCCTAATCGAGAATATAAAGTCATATTTTTGATATCACACATGGATTTTTAGATATATAAAAATTACAATTATGGACATTTCTAAAGCACATTTTTGGGGAGTTTCTAGGACGTTTCAGACGGGCTCATTAGGGAATTGAAATTTAATCTTACAAGTTCTATAATCAATAGAAGTATGATATGCATGTAACCAATCTATCCTAAGAATGATATCAAAATCCTCCATATCTAATTCAACAAAATAACATGGCAAGACTTTATGTAATATGAGCACGGGATGGTCTCTACAGACTTTTTTAATAACAATGGACTCACCAATTAGGGTCGACACTTTATAAGATTCACATAACAATTCAGGACACAAATAAAGCTTTTTGGCAACAAAAAGAGTAATGAAAGAAAGAGTGGCAGCCAAATCTACCAAAGCATCCACATTATAATCAAAAACCTTTAACATACCAGTGATGACATGGGGAACCTCATCCACCCCTTGCCTTCCTTGGAGAGCATAGAACCTATTTTGCCTTGGAGCACCCCCTTGTTGGCCTCCTTTTGCCCTTGGACCTACGTTAGCACCTTGTTCTTGAGGATGACTATCTGTACCTTTATTTTGAGCATGAGTACAATCAACAACCTTGTGACCCACTTCACCACAAACATAGCAAGCATTAGAGTTTCTCAAACATGGGCCACCATGGTTTCTATCACATATTTGGCACTTAGGATTAGACACCCCACTATTACCACATAGAATATTAGGTTATCATTAGCAATTCTCTTGTTAGGAGAATTGGAAGACCCTTGGCCTTGGAAATTGTGGCCTTGAAAAAATCGTCCACCCTTAGAACCTTGGAAACCATATTTAAATAGAGCCCTCTTGGAATCACCACTTCTTCTATTTCTAAGTTTTTCCCCATTTAGTTGTTCGGCATATGTCATGAGCCAAGAAAAATCCATATCACTCACTAGCATGGCAGTACGACACTTTTTATTAACTAAGTAGGATACCCCCGACACAAATTTGTTCATTCTAGCTCTAGGGTCGGCTACCAAATGTAGAGCATACTTGGAAAGCTTGTTAAACTTGAGGGAATACTCCCTCAGACTCATAGAACCTTGCTTGAGATTCATAAACTCCATCATCTCAGCCTCTCTTAGTGCGATAAGAAAGAACTTGTTGAGGAATACAGCTTTCAACTCCTCCCAAGGAATAGCATCATCATCTCTCCTTTCCAATTTCCATTGAGTAAAAAACATTTGGGCCACACCTTTGAGTTGGTAGGCTATTAACTTCGCTTTCTCCTCTGAATTGACCCCTATGATAGATTGCACCTTATACACCTCATCGATGAACTCTTGGGGATCCTCATTTGCCTTGGACATATGAAACTCTGATGGATTCATTCTTGTGAAATCTCTCGCCCTTGAGGCTGGAGTAGTAGCATGAGGGGCTTGGGCACCTTGGTTCATATGGTTGCTCATAGCACATGTCAACATTGTGATGGCATCCTGAAACTCTTCTTGGACTACCCCTATATCTTGAGGAGCTTAAAGAGCGGGAGGGGCCAGTTGCTCCTCAGGTGTACAAGCTCTCCTTAGTCTTCCTCTTGATATTGGTATGATCTAGAAGAAACAGGACAGTCATTAGGGGAAAAGCATTATATTTATGTCTAAAGCACGATATAGACCATGAAGAAGTGAAACATTTCCTAAAACATCTTATAGCCTCTCATTCATAGTTCTTGCATGTTTCACAACTATGAATATGACCTTAATCGACGTGGTGTCTTAGATTTTTGAGGACCATTAACCACCTAGTGCTCTGATACCAAGCTTGTCACGACCTAAGCCTAGGGCCTAAACATGACACGGCGAATGGGAACCCAAAGGGACCTCAAACAAGCCTCTTAGGATATGATTCACACATCCTTGGTCATAGAAGCAAAATAAGCATTAACAAGTGATCTAAACAAAGAGGGAAACGGGACTAAGGAAAGTCTTTGATAATCATTAAAGCATAGAAGAGTCAAGCTCATAGCATAAATACATCATAGTGTCCAACAACACCTCTAATTTAGAATGAAGCGGGGACCATGACACTACTCGGGCTTACCCTCACAATAATAAGTATTTAACATAAGAAGGAGTCTCAACATAGAATGAAATAAGTAGATATTGTCCTCAGAATTGAGGACTCACCAAACCTTTCTCCTTGAAACTAATTAGCCACATGGAGGAGGAGGATCAAAAGGGGTTCCAATTCCTACATGGTGATATTATGTAGGCATAGAGTATGTGTTAGAATGTCTGATTGTACTAAGTAAACGGGGTGCAATGCAATAAAGACATAAGTCAATATATTCAAAATGCATAATCATATCAATAGATATATAATCTCCACATGGCATGTATGATCAACATTTGTAATGAAACATGTTTGTAAATCATTCAACTTGCATAATACATAATACATAATACACGTGGGTAAGAGACCTTCACCGACATAGTCCAAGCGAGCTACTACTTGGAATCTAAGGGATGTCACCCCCTTGGTAAGATGATCGAGGCATGTCACCCCCTAGACAAGGTAATCGAGGCATGTCACCCTCTCGACAAGGTATGGTCTACTTTCCATTGTAATAGTATAATGAATAATCTGAGGCATGTCACACTCTTGTCAAAATATGGTATAGCTAGATGGATCCACTAGTATAGCAAGGGCAATAATCATAAGCCTATGGTGGCACATAGTTTAGAGACTAAAACTTTATATAAGGCCCCCTTGAGTCGATCCCCCATCTTAAGCCTCAGTTGATGCTAAGTCTAATCCCATGGAATACTTGAAATAATCATAAGTTCAATAACTTGTGAGAAACATGGAAACATGACATGAGTAGCTCTTAAACATGCTTGACCTCTACTAGTGAGCCTAACTTAAACATGAGAGTAGATAATAATCATACATGAACCGTTGCTTTAACATGAATGACTCACAAGAGGTAAAATCTTGAAATAGGGCTAAACTTGATACTTACAATATCATAGATACTTCTCATCAATTTAATACATGCTTGAAGCCCTTAATCATTATATAGTCCCTTGACTTGTAAATCATGTAATAGATTATCAATAACTTGAGAATTCTTATCATGTAATAGATTATCAATAACTTGAGAATTCTTATCATGTCATTTTATCAATAACATGGTGGGTTCATAAAACTTGATCAGAATTATGCAATACAAGAGTGAAATAATGAGTAAACCCAATGCAAATCAACCCAACAACATGGTAGTAAAACCCTCATATAGGGTATCTTGAAATTCATCAAAAAAAACTTATAATAGTGCGTAGTTTCCTAGCTCAAAACATGCATAATCTCAATAGACAAAGTCAATTCATGCAGTAAGCTTGAAATAGACATTCATGTGTAATCAATCAATACTTGATAAAACCCTAATATAATTTATGCTCATAATTCATAATAAGATATACCCATAGGTAATACAACTTGAAATCATGTAATTTTCATAAAAAGAGAAGGTCGGGCTCCATGGGTGAAAGGAACCATGGATGAAGACCCATATACCTTAAACTTTGAATTCCTTGAGGTGAAATTGAAGTAGATTTAGAGCTTGAAATAATTCCTTGAATCCCAAAATTGAGCTTGAAATCTTTAGATTTGAATGAGAGAATTGATAGAGTCGTAGAGAGGTTTTAGAGAGGGTTTTGTGAGCTATAGAGCTAAAAAAATAACTAAGTATGGGTAAATCATGTTTAAGTGGGCATGGAGCTGTAACCCAATGCCCGTGGGCGAAATAAGAAAACCAAGGAAAATATTACACTGGTCCGTACCCTTGGCACATCGCGCACCAGGCGCGCAGACTTTAAAATATACAGTGGTGCGCACCAGGAGCATTGCGCCCTAGCACGGATAGCCATTAGAAATTGTAAAATTAGCGAAAATTATTTTTTGGTGTGGGTCTTCTAAAATCAGGGTTATACCTATTTTCACTCAATTTTGCCCCTTGATCGAGAATATGAAGTTGAATTTTTTAAATCACGCTCGAATTTTGATATATATGGAAGTTATGACTATGGAGCATTTCGAATCACATTAGGGGTGTTTCACTTAAAATGAAAATTTTCCTTATGACCTATGCGATTTATGATTGCTCCATTTTAAAAGTCTGGCCTACCTAATTTTCAAGTAAAGCTTTACGATATATGTTGATGATTAGGGCATTAAAGTTAAGTTTTAATTAATGATTTGTCAAACATACAAGCATTATCACAATTACCCTAAAAAAGGATTTAGAAAGGACCCAAAATGAAACGATAATTCTCACTTGGTGCTTCTTAATGTTCGAGCTACTCCTATCATTTACTTCTGATCCTAAGTTGTATTTATTCTATGAGATGACTTAGCACTGAGGGGTCTTGAGGTTAGGTTCCGTCCCTTCAGTTGAGACATGACCTATTAAAATTAAATCTCGATGTCCCTAACTATGTGCCACTATAAGAGCCCTTGTAGGTTAGTCTCGTGGATTCACATAGGCCATTTTTGTTAATAGGATGCATGCAAAGTTGATGGAGTTCCACTTGGCAAGTGGTCGTCCCGTGCTGACATAGGGGGTTATGCTGGATTCCATGTAGTAGCTCACATGGTCTTAAATGTCGATTAAGCTCTACTCCCACAAGTTATGATTCCACGATATGTTTTCCTTACATATTATTTCTCATGCATAGTCTCTTATTCATATGTAGTCATATTCCTTGTGCATGCTTAAGCTCTTTTTATGTATCTTTCACTTTATATGTATTTATATGTTATGTTTATGAATGATGGCATTACAAGTTCATACATGCATTTCATCTCATATACTTGGTACATTCCAACGAACTAACACATATTTTGCCTGCATGGTCTAATAATGTAGGGACAGACACTCCTCCACCGGCTTGTGGCTAGTACTCAGCGTTCAAGACTAGTTTTTATTATTTGTGGTCAGTCCTTAGTTCGGCGCTCTTCCACTTTTCATTCTACCATGAATCTTAATTTTATTTTGAGACCATATATTTATAGCACTTTGTTGATGCGTTTACTTTCTATGTTGCACTATTATGGATTTCTGTCTGTTTGATGGAAATTGGCCATTACTCGTCCCTTCTGACAATCATGTAGTTGGTATGCTTATCGACAAAATGAATGTTAGTCATTTCCACAACTTTTTAATGTTGCTTCAATGCTAAAATGGTCCATAGCTCATTTTTATTAGTTTTCCGCAAATTGTTTTCACTAAATGCCTATAAATGCTTAAAATGGCTTGATTGAGGTGCCTTCGAGCATCACATTTGCAGTGTGACGACTAGGCCCCTATGTCGGGTTGTTACACAAAGATAAGTTGCAAAAAAAATTGGGAGATAATATTATTTTTATGATTACTAGGTGAAAAAAATATATTAATTATTATTAGCATACATGATCTCATCTCATTAAGAACATTTTATAGCTAAATGCATAAAATTAGATCTGATAATAATGATATTAACATGTTCCTAAAGTTTTGGAAGTTGAGATTATTCGCGAGAGCAATTTTCTAGGACAAACTATGGTTAGAATGTTGTAAGTCAATTTAATTTGAATCTTAAAAAAATTTAAAAAATGGATTAGTGTCACTCATCAAGAAAACATGTGCCACTCATCCAATATGCGCTTGAGGCAATAGAGCGAAACTGTAATTGATCGGAGTCAAATCCAATATACTCCGTTAGTTATGATTTTTTGCACTTTTCATTACTTGACATTGGAAAAGATTGAAAAAAATAATTTCATATAAATTTATGATGATCTTTAATGAATTTATATTTATTGCGTTAAGTTATGTTGGTAACTGTTTTGAGTCTATTTTATATTTTTTATCATATTATGACACTGTGTTTAAACATGATTAAAATACTAAATATTTAATTTGAAATATAAAATATAGCATAACAAACAAAGAGAATACAAAAATAAGTATATATGTAGTTAAGAATAAGGTGGAAATTATATTGGATAAACTAAAAAAAATTAAACTATAATTAGTTAGAATATTTACAATTTATTGCGACTATATAGATGATGAGTTGTTTTTCATTGAAATATTTGATTTATTTTCAAAAATTATGGTTCCTTTAGTGTCACGATCCAAGCCGAGGGTGTAGACGTGACACGGCGCAAAGGAAACCCGAAGGAACCCTAAGCAAGCCTCTTAGCACATCATTACACATACTTGGCTGCGAAAGCGATAAAATAATAACAAGAGATAGTAAGTAGGGATAATCGGGGATAAGGGACATCTTTCATATCATAAACAACAAGAGTCAAAGAGAGAGTCAATGCTTATAACATTACACATGACATGTCCAACAATACCTCTACTACATAGATAAGAGCAGGGCCAAGACAAACAACCAGGCTCACCCTCATAGTCAATATATACATAAAAGAAAGATAGTCTTAGAACATAGTATGAGGTCATAAGCATAGTCCTCGGAATAGAGGACTCACCAACAAGCTTGAGAGAAACCACACTAGCCACGTGAAGGGAGATGCTCAAGCAGGACTCCGGTTCCTACATGGTGACATCATGTAGGTATAGAGTATGCATTAGTACGTTTGAATATACTAAGCATGTAGGATGCAATGCAACAAGTGATAAGAACCATAAACAAAATGCATAACATAGGCAACGAATAAGCATATAGCAATTTGGCATGTATGAATGATACTTGAAGTAAAACCATGCTTATATAGAACATAATACATGTGTAACGAGAAACCATTATTAGTGAATATCGAAGGCCTACCACCCCCTTAGAGGCGCGAATGAGGTACGAACCCCTCAATAGGTTTATGAGGTACAAACCCCTCAACAAGGTTACCCGAGCCTATAACCCCCCGAGTGAGGCTTGGTCAATTCCCAACACTATAGAGATAACATCATATGCATAGATTTCTTTCATTATCATAAAGTCATTCAACTCATAAGATATGCATTAGACTTTCAATTCCTCAAGAAATCATCCGGACATTTTATCAAACACTTAGCGGGTGTGTAGTGCTAGTGTAAAATCATGCAATTCAAGGATGAAATCATGCTAGAAAATTCATTATAAAACCATCAATAATACTTGGTAACACCCTCAAGCCATATACATCAAAGCCCTTCATCAAATCTCACATTAGATCTTAGATTCATAGCTCAAAATATGCTAAAACAACCATAATTTCATTAAACCCCAACATAATGTGCAATGAAATTCATAATAGATAAGACTCATGAGTAAATCAGCTTTAAATCATGTAATTTTAGGCAAAAGAGAGCTTGGTTATCATGGGTAAAAGGAACCCATGAAAGAAACCCATATAACTTAGCTTAGGAGAATATCTTGATGAAGATTGGAGATGGAGACTTGAAGCTTGAATGAGAATCTTAAGATCCAGAAGAGTTTTGGGACTTGAATTTAAAAGGTGAAATATTGTCGAAGTGTTTGAGAGAATACTTAGAAATGTCTTGAGTGATATGAGGGTGAAATAAGGCTAAGTATAGGTATTTGCACTACTGGGAAGGCTTAGGCCCAAGACTTTGAACCAGAATAAAATTACTGGGCATAAAATAAGGCACTGGCGTGCCCCAGCCGTATCGTGCTAGGGGCGTGCAGGCACACTATTTTTTGCGTCACTTTGAAAATTAAAATTGTGAATCTTTCTCTCTAAAATCGGGGTTAGACTCATTTTCCACTAAATTTGACCCCCTAAACAAGAATATGAAGTCAAATTTTGGATATCATGCATGAATTTTGAGATATATGGAAATTACGATTTCGGGCACTTTCGAGGAACATTTTCGAGCACTTTTTTGGGTCGTTTTGTTTAAAAAATCAGCAGAAACATTGAAAAATAAAATCCTTGGGGATCGTATTTGCAAGATCCTCACCTTCAACATCATGTATATGGAGACGATTTACTTGATAATGAAGTTACTATTTTGAATAAAGTTGATTGTATGTTTCAAAAATTATTATTTTCTTGTAATATACTTTAGAATTTTGTTTTGATTAGAACAAATTTCACTACTAAAAACTACTTGAAAAGCGATAGCCAAAAGCGATGGACTACGTCGCTTTTTTCATCAAAATCTATAGAAAAGCGATGCAGTCCAATTCGTCGCTTTTTTGCTCGACGCTTTTCCGAAAGTGACGGACTGCGTCGCTTTATGTTTTCCCTCACTTTTTTAATAAATTTTTTAAAAAAAATGACGGACTGCATCACTTACAATTTTTGTCGCTTTTTTAATTAATTTTTTTTAAAAAAAATGACGAACATAGCGTCACTGTCCGTCGCAAATTAAAGAAAATTTAAAAAAGTTAAAAAAGTGACGAACATGGGGTCCCAGTCCCTCGCATCTTTAAATTTTTTTAGCGACGAACATGGGGTCCTTGTCCATTGCAATGTTTAAAAAATAAATTATAAATAAATTTTAAAAAGCGATGGATTTATGGGCCCTATTCATCGCTTTTTTGGAAAAAAATTAAAATAATTGCAGAAAAGTGACGGACATAAGGACGCAGTCCTTCGCTTTTTTTGTAATTTTTTTTCACAGTAAAAACCTGTAATTTCTGCTGCCCACCTGCAATTTAAAAAATAATTCTCTTCGAATGACAATAAGCAATCCAACAATAGCAAGAACAAGTTTAACAGCAAAATACATAACACCAATCAAAATTAAACATTAAAAATAAATAAAATCCAATTATTATTACATTTTAAACCAACATAAAGTTCATCAAATTGTCCAAATATAACTAAAGTGTCCAACCATAACTAAATTGTCCAAAACATAACTAAAAGGAGCCTAGGGACTATTCTCAACAAACTCGTCATCATCACTTTCATATTAGGGAGTGGAAGGATGCAGTACAGGCCTACAGGCGAGGTTGAGCACTTGTTCTTTGATTTGTACAACTTCTTTTTGTTACTCAACCCTCCTTGCCTTAGAAGCTGCAAATGCACTTGAAAGTTGTTCTATTTTCTAAGACATGACAACCAATTAAACATGATCAAGGGCCTCGGCCTATCTCGGCGATCCAATACCATCTAAACCTGATTGGATTCGTCATATGTTATTCCTAGAGCCCACTCCATATATTTGTCCTTTGTGGCTCCCGCCAACTACTTTCTCAGTCCAAATTTGATAAGACAATGCAGGCGTAAGCTGGACATCATTCCAAACTCACGAATGTATCACTCGTACTCTTGCTGCACATTACAAAAATAGTTCAGACTTAGAATAAATACTTATATATAAGTGTTAAGAACCTTACGTAAGCTTGTTCGGCCCTAGGCTCGACCCACACGTCCAAGTCTGACTCATTATCCTTCTTTCTAATATGATTTCTCTTGAAAACCTCATGCTGAAATGGAACCATCTCATTTCTTGCTCCTATAAAAATTTAATAATATAATTAATGAAATAATATTCAATCAAAAAAGTATTTAAGATTATAAATTTAAACTTTAAATTTAAAAATCTTACCATCTTTCGAGAAATAGTCTCAACACTCTTTATACCTCTGGTATGCAACGAACCACCCTTCAGACTCCCTCTAGCCTTTTTTTCTTGGTCAGACAAAGCTTTGAATTCATCGATATCCCAATACTGAGGCAACTCCTCATATATGTGTGGCTGCAACCAACCTCCAAGCTTTCCATCATCCCGCGATTTCTTGAGCTAGCTGGATAGTGTGGAGCTCGCTTTCCTCTCAATTGTGGTCCCCATGGTCATATTGTACTTTTCGTCCAAAATACAAATAGTTTGGACAAATAAGAAGAAAAGTGTTACATAATTATTTAGATAATTATATTATAAATAATAAACTTAACTTAAAATAAATATGTAAACTAATTATATACCTTAAACTCATTAAACATAGCCTGACGAATTCTGTGTGGAATCTCTCCCCAAGAGTGATAGGGCTCATTAAATAGCCTTCTAACACACTCTTGTAAGTCCCTGACAGCATCCTTCGATGGATGCCACCTACAAGACATATAATAAATATATTAGTTCATGAATATTTAGTAATATAGCAGAAAATAAATAATTAGAAGGACAAACTTACGAGGCTCTATCATGCACTATTAAAACTTGTTAGGACCAGTAACTTAATTTAAACCCTGAAAGTCCTTAATTGGTTCGATTTAATAAAGTTTGGGACCGAATGCAATATTTCCTCTAAGTTTGATCCTTAAGGATAATTTGAGGTAGGGTCAAGGTGTGTGTAAAGTTTTGATTGGCCGAAGTGGTATATGTGTGCCTATATATACATGGCCTTATATCTTGTTCAAGATTATCCCATACTTAGAAAAATTAGCAGAAACATTGTTGAACAAGTTCATGCTCTCGGGTTGCTATAGTGCTTCCCAAAAAAATTCTATTTTTTTGTATTTTCGATTATTTGATACTTCAATCTCGGTATATTGAAACCCCTAAGTAGCGTGGTAGCGTTGGTTGGTCAAGAAAATGCGTAGTTTAGCGGTTATGAAATATTTGGGTGTAGTAGAAGATTGTAAGGTATGTTAATTTTTATCTTTATTTATGTTAATTAAAGGTTGTGAAGGTGTTAGGAATGTGTTAAAATGAAGGTA
>JAOTQJ010105340.1:0-11332 GCA_025642045.1 Solanum sejunctum | reverse complement strand
ATTAAGTATGTAGGATGCAATGCAATAAGAGATAACATCATAATCAAACTATATAAGTATAAGCAAAGACTAACATATCATAATATGGCATGCATGGAAGATGCTTGAAGTAAATCATGCATATGTAGAACATAATACATGTGCAAGAATAGACCATCATTATGGATTTCATAGTTTATTAAGGTAAAAACCCCTTGATTGGTTGGTAGATCGTCTTACCCTACGACCCTTGGTGATTGAGTCACAAACCCCTCAATTGGTTATCAAGGTAAAAACCACTCAACATGGTTGGTGGATTATCGCACCCTACCACACCTGGTGATTGAGGTACAATCCCCTCAACCTAGTTACAAAGGTATAAACCCCTTGATTGGTTGGTGGATATTCTCACCCTACCACCCATAGTGATTAAGGTACAAACCCCTCAATAGGGTTACCCGGGCTCTTAACACCCCGAGTAGGGCATGGTAAAATTCCAACACTATATAGGTTAATATCATATACATACATTTCTTTCATCATCATAAAGTTATTCAACTCATAAAACATACATTGGACCTTCAATTCCTCAAGAAACCATAATCGGAGATTTTATGAAACACTTGGTGGGTGTGCAATAGTAGTGTAAAATCATGCAATTAAAGAGTGAAATCATGCAAGAAATTTTGAAGCAAATCATCCCATTAATACTTGGTAACACAATCATACGATATACACAAAAACCTTCATGAAATCTCAACATTGATCTAAGATTCATAGCTCTAATCATGCTTAAACAGTCATACTTTTTCAAAACCCCAACATAGTTCATATTCAAATTCATAATAGAAAACCCATAGGTAAAATGAACATACAAACATATATTTTAGGTAAAAAGGAAGCTTGGGTACCATGAATTAAAGGACCCAATGGTTGAAACCCACATAACTTAGCTTTGGAGAATTTCTTGAAGATGATTTGAATTGGAGACTTGAAGCTTGAATGAAAACCTTAAGATCTAGATGAGTTTTGGGACTTGAAATTAGGGGTGAAATATTTGTGTAATTGTTTGAGAGAATATGGAAAATGTCTTGTATGATATGAAGGTGAAATATGGCTATGTATAAGTATTTTCACGAATGGGAAGGCTTAGGCCAAAGGGCCGAAAGCCTTGGACCTATATAAAAATCACTGTTAACAAAATACATAGGTCCATGTCTGGGCCGCTATATGGACCTGTTGTGGATGAAAAATTTTCACATGTCCGCGACTGCTGCGCTTCAAGTCACCGTCGCGGATCGATTCTATAAATTGAAATTTTGGGAATATGAAATTGCAATTCATTTTCTTTAAGATTGGGGTTAGACCCATTTCACACTCAAGTTGACCCCCTGATCAAACATATGAAGTCGAATATTCAAGATCACACATGGATTTTCAAATATATGGAAATTACAATTCGAAGCACTTTCAAGGCACATTTTTGGGGTCATTTCAATATCTCCCACACGGGAACATTCATCCCTGAATGGGAAACAAAGGCATATGAGAGACGTAAACATGACAATTTCATCCCACATAAGGATGAAACAATGCACTTAAACATCATTTCAATAATCTTAACATAAGTGTAAAATCATCACGAACTTGTCAATTTAAGCAGGAATGTATGCAAATGTTGTGGGCTAAAACTTAAACTTGAAATTACATAGAAGACTTAAATCAATACCTTAGGATTGGGTGAATTTTAAGAGATAAGGATATCGCTTTTGTACGTCTACTTCGGCATGTCTGCTTTGACCTCCCAAGAAGCACTTTCAACTTCTTGATTCCTCCAAAGGAACTTAACGGAAGCCATATCCTTTTTCCTCGACCTCTTCATTTGTCTATCCAAAATCTTAACTGGAACCTCTTCATAAGTAAAATTGTCTTCAACAACACCCACAACATAAAAAGGCACAATAGCATTAGGGTATCCCTTACAATTCCTCAACATGGATACATGAAAGACCAGATGAACCAAATCCATCTCACTAGGCAATTCCAACTCATAAGCTACCTTGCCAATCCTCCTCATTACCTTTTAAAGATGCAAATATCTTGAACTCAACTTGCCCTTCTTACCAAAACAAACCACACCCTTTATGGGTGATACCTTCAAATAGACCTAATCACCAAATTTGAATTCAAGATCCCTTCTTCTCATATCAGCAGTTGGACTTTTGGCCTTCCTCAACCATTATCTAATAACCCTAACCTTCTCAAGATCCTACATAGCTAGATCAAGACCCAATAATGCAACCTCTCAAACCGCAAACAACCCAACTGGTGTCCTACAATGTCGACTATAGAGGACCTCAAAAGGAGCCATACCAATGCTAGAATGATAGTTATTGTTATAGCCAAACTCAATCAATGGAAGATGATCATCCCAACTACCCTTAAGCTCCAATACACAAGACCTAAGCATATCCTCAAGTGCTTGGATAATTCTTTTGGCTTGGCCATTCGTTTGAGGGTGAAAGGTCGTACTAAGTTTAACTCTTATACCAAGACCCTTTTGAAAGAGTCTCCAAAAATGTGAAGTAAAGAGCACCATGATATGATATATTGGACAAAGGAACCCCATACAGCCTCAACAATTCATGAATGTACAACCTAGCAAAATCTTAAGCCCCATATGTGGTCTTAACCGGTAGAAAGTGAGCTCATTTTGTCATTCTATCAAACACAACAAAAATGGAGTCAAAACCCTTCTAGTCTTAGGCAAACCAACCACAAAATCCATATTTATCTCCTCCCACTTCCAAGTAGGATTCTCTATGTCATATGCCAGGCTACCTTGTCTTTGGTGCTTGTCTTTGACTTGTTGACAACTATGACAATCGGAAACAAATTTGTCGATGTCTCTCTTCATACCTGCCCACCAATACACCTCTCTCAAATCTCTATACATCTTAATAGAACTGGGTGAATAGGATAGAAAGAACCATGAGCCTCCTCAAGAATATTTTCTCTCAAGCAATCAGCACAAGGCACACATAACCTACCTTGGTATTTAAGGACACCATCTCCCCCTTGGGAGAGAACCTCCATCTTCCCATCTTTAACCAATGTATTCAATTCTAACAAAGCGGGGTCAAGTTCTTGCTTAGCTTTAACCTTCTCAACCAATGAAGATTTAGAACCATCATCAACAACAACAACACCATTATCAACCTCGTCCAACCAAACTCCCTATCTAGCCAATTGATAGACCTCCCTAGCCACCCCTTGGCCACCATCATCAACATGAGCAAGGATACAAAGGGACACCCTCCTAAATGTATCCGCCACCATATTAGCCTTACCGTGATGATAATGCATGCTTATATCATAATCCTTAAGAAGTTCTAACCACCTTATTTGTCTCAAGTTGAGATCATTTTTAGTGAAGACATATTTGAAACTCGCATGATCGGTGAACACATTAACATGCACCCAATTTAAATTATGATGCAAAATTTTCAAGGCAAAGACCACAGAGGCTAATTTACGATAATGGGTAGGATAATTCATTTCATGAACTTTGAGTTGGCTCGATGCATTGACTATTATCTTACCATTTTTCGTCAATATATAACCTAAACCAACCCTTGAAGCATCACAATACACCACAAATCCTTCTAGACCTTCCTGTAGTGAAATATAGGAGCGGTCACAAGTTTACCTTTCAATGTTTGGAAACTCTTCTTACAATCATCAGTAAACAAAAATTTAGATTTATTTTGAGTCAACTTGGTCATAGGAGAAGCAACAGAAGAGAACCTATTGACAAACCTCTGATAGTAACCTGCTAAGCCTAAGAAGTTCCCAATATCCTATAGGGTTATCTAGGTCAATTCCTAATTATATCCATCTTCTTGGTATCCACCTTAATTCTATCGCCTGACATGACATGACCTAGAAAGGCAATCTCTTTTAACCAAAATTCACATTTTTCATACTTGGTATACAACTTATCTTCCCTCAATTTTTGTAGCACTATCCTCAAATAGCCCAATGCTCCTCCTTACTATGTGAATAGATCAAAATATCATAAATGAAGACTACAACAAATGAATCAAGGTAGGGTTTGAAGACCCCATTAACAAGATCCATAAAGATAGTTGGTGCATTGGTCAACCCAAAGGACATCACAACAAAGTCATAATGCCCATACCTAGTTCGGAAGGCCTTCTTGGGAATATCACACTCCCCCACTTTCGTTTGATGATACCTGGATCGAAGATCACTCTTTGAGAAGTGGTTAGCCCCTTGAAATTGGTTAAAAAAATTATCAATTCTTGGAAAAGGATGCTTATTCTTTTTTGTGACCCTATGAAGTTGCCGGTAGTCAATAGACATTCTAACGGACCCATCCTTCTTCTTCACAAACAACAATGATGCACCCCAAGGTGATTGGCTAGGCCTATTGAAACCCTTCTACAACAAATCCCTCATTTGATCCTTCAACTCCTTTAACTCTGCTGGAGCCACTCGGTATGGAGGAATAGAAATGGGTTGAGTATCGGGTAGGATTTCTATACCAAAATCTATTACCCTTTCAGGAGGAACATCAGGAAGGTCATTTAGAAAGACATTAGGGAACATATTTATAATCAAAACTAACTCTATAGCAAAGACCTTAGACTCCGTATCTCGTACCCTCGCAAGATGATAGGGACACCCCTCAGAGATCAACTTACGAGCTTTAATGTAAGAGATAAACCTACCGGCGACCACGACATCATGACTCTCCCACTAAAGAATGGGTTCATTTGGGAATTAGAATTTGACCCTACAGGTTCTACAATCAATAGAGTCATAGTATGCATGTAACCAATCCATCCCAAGTATTGACATCAAAATCCACCATTTCCAACTCAACAGATCACAAGGAAAAATCTTATGAAAAATGCAAACAAGATGATTTCTATAAACCTTTCTAGCAACAACATATGCACCAATAAAAAAAGACAACTAATATTACTCAAACAATAATTCGGGCTTAACATGAAACTTTTTGAAAACAAAGGGGGTAACAAAAGAAAGAGTGGCACCTAGATCAGTCAATGCATACACATCAAAATCAAAGGCTTTTAACATACCAGTGACAACATCAAAAACCTCCTCAAACCCTTGCTTCCCTTGGAGTGCATTGAAATATGTGTGCAATGGGGCACCACCTTGTTGACCACCTCTCCCCAAAAGAACCGCATTTTCACCTTGTGGATGAGCCTACTTACCCTTTTTGTGGTTACGGGGACAATCAATCTATTTGTGACCCACTTCCCTACATCCATAATATGCATTAGTGTCTTTCAAACATGGGCCCCAATGAGCCTTACCACATCTTGTACACACATTATTAGGAAGCACACAACCAACACCTTAGGCAATTGGAAAGTCATTGGCAAACCCCCTATTAGAAGCATGATAAGATCCTTGGCCTTCATAAAACCAGTCACCCTTACGACTTTGGAACTTTCCCCAAAAATGGGCCATCTTGGCATAATTATTCCTCCTTTTCCTCAATTTTTCCTCCACATTTGTTTGGCATAGGTCATCAAATCGGACAAATCCATGTCATTAGTTACATAGCAGAGTAGCATTCCTCACTAACCAAATCAGATACACCCATCATGAACTTGTTCATTAGGTTTAGTAGGCAACCAAGTGGGGAGCATATTTAGAAAGTCGATTGAACTTAAGGGCATACGCTCTCACACACATATACCCTTGTCTCAAATTTATAAACACCACTAATTTGGCTTCCTTAAGATCAAGAAGGAAGAACCGATTAAGAAAAGCCACCTTGAACTCCTCCTAAAGCACCATATTATTAATTCCCTTCCCCTCCTTCTATTGATTAAACCATATTTGTGTTACCCCTTTGAGTAGGTAGGCCGCCAACTCTTCTTTCTCCTCTAATCTAACACCCTTGATAGACAATACATTGTAGACCTCATAGATGAACTTTAGAGGGTCCTCATCTACCTTCGACCCACAGAACACCAGTGGGTTCATCCTCATGAAGTCTTTCACCCAAAGTCCAAGGGTAGGACATGAGGGGCTTGGCCCCTTGATTGACTACAATTTGTGCAAGTATAGTGAGAGCATCTAATAGCTCACCATGAGCAGTTTGTTCCTTGGGAGTGCAGGCCCTTCTTCCTCTTGTGTTAGACATGATCTTATATAGCATTTTCTTTAGTGGGAAAAACCTCAAATAAACTCTATAGTATGACTTAGAACATGAAAAAAGGTAAACATTTTCTAGAATATCTCATATCCTCGAGCTCATAGTTGTGGTGCACAACACAACCATGAACAAAACTCTAATCGACGTGGTGTGCTGAATTTGAAGGACTATTAATAACCTAGTGCTCGGATACCAACTTTGTCATGACCCAAGACTAAAGCCTGGACATGATACGAAGAATAAAAAACCTAAAGGGACCCCAAACAAGCCTCTTAATATATCATTACATATAACTGGTGGCGGAAGTAATTAAAAAATGTAATAAGAGTAGAAATAAGGGATAAAAGGCTAAAGGGATACTTTCATAACATAAGCATCAAAACAAGACAATGAAGGTTCAATACATAATATGTCCAATAACACCTCTACTATATAGATAAAAGTGGGATCAAGACAAACAATCAGGATCAACCTTATAGTCAATACATAGATAAAAGAAAGATAGTCTTAGTACATAGCATGAGATCATTGAAATTGTCCGTGGAATGGAGGACTCACTAACTAGTTTGAGAGAATTCATACTAGCCACATGGAGGAAGATGCTCCAGTGGGACTCCAATTCCTACATGGTGAAATCATGTAGGCATAGAGTACGTGTTAGTACGTTTGAATGTACTAAGTATGTATAATAAGAGATAAGCATCATAATCAAAATGCATAAGCATAGGCAATAAGTAACATATAACAATATGACATGCATAAAAGATGCTTGAATTAAATCATGTCTACGTACATGTGAAAGAAGAGACCATCATTATGGATTTCATGGTTTATCAAGCTACAAACCTTTTGATAGATGTTGAATTGTCTCACCCTACCACCTTTGGTGATTGAGGTACAAACCCCTCAATTAGTTACTAAAGTACGAACCCCTCGACATGGTTGGTGGATCGTCGCAACCTATAACCCTTAGTGATTGAGGTACAAACCCCTCTACCCAATTACCAAGGTATAAACCAGTTGATTGGTTAATGGATTATCACAACCTATTACCCATGGAGATAGAGGTACAAACGCCTCAACTCGATTGTAAAGGCACAAGCCCCTCGACATGGTTACCTGGGCTCTTAACCCCTAGAGTAAGGCATGGTCAAATTTTAATACTCTATAGGAGAATGTCATATACATATATTTTTTTCATCATCATAACGTAATTCAACTCATAAGACATGCATTGAAATTCATATATTGTATATAAAAGGATTGGTTCATCAAACACTTGGTGGGTGTGCAATGCTAGTGTAAAACCATGCAATTAAAGAGTGAAAACATCAAAGAAATCTTAGAGTAAATCAACCCACCAATACTTGGTAACACCATCATACAATATACATCAAAATACTTCATCAAATCTCAAGATAGATCTAAGTTTCATAACTCAAAACATGGATAAACAAGCATACCTTTATAAAAACCCAACATAGTTCATTGTAAAATCCATAATAGAAAACCCATATGTAAAATCAACTTAGAAACAAGTACTTTAGATACAAAAGGAAGCTTGGGGACCATGAATGTAAGGACACATTGTTTGAAACCCACATACCTTAGCTTTGGAGATTTTCTTGAAGAGGATTTGAAATGGAGACTTGAAGCTTGAATGAAAACATTAAGATCCGAATGCATTTTCTGACTTTAAATTTGGGGTGAAATATTTGTCTAAGTGTTTGAGTGAGTATTGAAAAATGTCTTGTATGATATGAAGGTGAAATATATATAAATAAAGGTATTTTAATGCATGGGAAGGCTTAGGCCGAAGACCCAAAATCCTTTGTCCGAGATAAAAATCACTGGCAACAAAATACATAGGTTTGCATCTTGTCTGCGATATAGACCTGCTGTGGAGGAAAAATTTACATAGGTCTGTGATGGGTACTCGTTGCATCACCATCGTAGATTGATTCTTGAAATCAAAATTTTAGGAAAATGAAATTGCAATTCTTTTCCTAAAATTGGGGTAAGATGTATTCCCCATTCAATTTGACCCCCTGATCAAGAATATGACATTGGATTTTCGATATCATATATGAATTTTGAGATATATGGAAATTATAATTTTGGACACTTTCAAGGTACATTTTTGGGTAGTTTTTGGGGTCATTTCAAGTATATTGCCTAGCTGGTCTGCAGGCGTAATGTGCATCCCACCAATAGAAGACGATTCAACTACCAAAATTCAGGAGTATGGTAGGCCAAAAGAATCACAACAAACAAAATCACAATCTTAAAGTCACAGTATATCTCCAGGACTGTACTGGGCTACTAGCTATCCCAAACAACCCATGTAGGTAGAGAATTGAGTAAATAGGAAAGATTATTGATAACACGGCGTAAGGTTGTATAAAACCTTTAGCCGGACATAATCACATGGCAACTAACATGTTGCTAGAATCATATTGGATATATCATAGGTATGAAGAGGCTCAATAGATAAAATCAACATCTTAATAGTCAAATATATGAATGTAGGTAGAGTCTTGTCTAACATACCTCTGTTACGCTCTATCTCGCATTCAAACTCATTATTAGAAGCATTCATAGCTCAACAACATTAAACATCAACTAACATAACAAACGTTGGCATTACGGAGTCCAAATTATAATCTGAGCCTCAAGAATACATATACTTGTCTTACTCAAAGGTTCCAATGGTAACATGTTTCTAATAAGATATATTTTAGTTTATCCTAATGATGAGCAAATCCTAGACTACCTAGAAAGTGAATCCATACGCTCTAAATTAGTGCATGCCAACTTTACCTTGCTTGACCACCGGCAACCTTTACTCAACTACTAAAACATGAATCACAATATAAATATAGTTGTTTTATTATGTCTTGATGAAAAAGAGAAAGATACGTCATTTGTGAAAAAATTAAGGACAAAAAAGGCTCATACCAAAATACCAAAACAACCATATCAAATTCTCCCAACATCATCATAAGTCTACACTCATAAATTGAGCTCAAAAAGAGGTTTGGAACTAGAAGAAACAACATAAAATCAAGTTATATTTCTTATAAAATAATATATACTACAACTTTTTCATTTATGCAAAAATACAGTTCAATTAATAGAATTCAAATATACCACAGTGTGGCCTCAAAAAGTAGTATAATTTACAGTGCAATTTCAATTAGTTTTGATAAGAAATCACTCAGATATTGCAATTCACATTTTCTAATAATTTACGATAATAGATGCAACAAAAAAGGATTTTTACTTCAAAATGGATGTCAAAGATGATCTCAGACGTCCCCCCGACGTATCTCGTGAAATTTCATATAATTTATCCTTTTAAATCGCTTAATTTTGATAAATAATAGCAAGGTTATGACGAAATAAAGTTTTGTCATGTCCCATCATGTTGTTGGCCACTACCTATGCCATGGTGCACGTGGACAAGAGCCTATGCGCCCATGGCATACTACCTATGTGGGCATGACCCCACGCACGTGTTGGGTCACTCTGTTGTTATGGGATCAACACTTTCCAAAACCTCATCAATGCATTCCAATCCTATTTGATGTCATTTATATATAGTTAAAATATTTAACCATGTAGTTTTTTTGTTTCAGATTCAAAGATGTGGTTGGAATTTCCGATGGAGCTCTCTACAATAATGTGAGGGTCCCACTTCTTTTCGCATAATTTTCGCTAAAAGAATTGAGTGGTTCAAAATGTATCTTGAAGTCCCTGCCATTCATCTAAAGGTCATGCTAGATCATATTTGACATTTTAGAGTTAATCGTGCTACCAGAATTCCATTTTAAGCATGCTCACATAGACTATTCATGAAAGTCACTTCTTAGCTCATTTCTAAATTGATTTTGCAAATTTCCAATTGAGTTCAGACCAGAACTCCTAAGACTTGAGCTAGACATGCTCCTAGCTTACTTTGGCTGCACCAAAGTTAATGGAACTATTAGAATTCCAGTCCGATGCCATTTACTAGGCCTTTATTATAATACCTATTTTATAGGTATAATCTCTCATCTAAATCAAAATCCCACATAATTCTCAAATAATACATCCAAAAACCATTCTAATAGTACTAACAAGTCAAATGACTGGAGAATGTCAGGTACATGCTTAAAATGATAAATAATTGCAAAAATATAGAAATGAGCTAGAGTGTTATCACAACAACTAATGGAACTTTTCATCCGTGATAGTAAAGATAAAGGCATACTTGGACAATCAAATAAGTTGGGGTGCAATCCCCCAAGTTCGTCTCTAACTCTCAAGTAGCCTCCTCCTTGTCCGACCAATGTTGTCACTATACTTTAACTATCACAACAACCCTAAAACACCATAACTCAAAACCTCAAGTTACAAAAACCATGATTCATTAGCAAACATCAAACGGCCATTTAACTCAACCGATTTATACTAAAACACGTTTCGCCCTGAACTCATAATAAACAGTGACTTTAATAGTTATAAGCATGCTTAGTATCAAATAATAGCTCTATTAATCTGAATTAACAATATATACAACAACCCTTTTGTATATAACAGAGAATCAACGTAGTGACCTATATAGACCCTCAACGATCAAATACTCTTCCCATCAATTCAAAGATCAATAGGCTAGACACACATGCCATCAAAAAACCATGAGATATACAAATAATCACCAACCTCTAAACTTTAACCATATTCTACACACACGAGCTTCTGTCCCATTTCTTATTTCCTTATGCGGCAATTCTCTCAGATTAACCTATTTAGACTCACAGGCTGGCAAAAATAATCACAAACAATAGCTAATATAATCATACTTACACATAGGGACTTCAGCCTCTTTCCCCTAACTATTTAATTTGTCAATCATGGCAATAATGACAATCATAGGTGTAACAAATAGCAAGGACACCATCCTAATACAAAAGATATTGATGTAATAACCATTAGTGTCCTCAACATGATAATAGTTATATGGAACATATAGTGAACATACCAGTTATTCGCACTTTGGACATCCATCAGATCGTTACAAAGAAAGCAGATATGCAATATAATAATAACCGAACATGAATATATATCACTTTATTAATCATGATCCTCGAA
>JAOTQJ010105319.1:0-11333 GCA_025642045.1 Solanum sejunctum | reverse complement strand
CATACAACGAGGTATGTAAGGTTACTTGATTTCTTATCACTTGGCATGAAACATAGATCCTTCGGTAAGCAAAGACACTTATGCATTTATTGTGTCTTCAAATCTTGTGATTCTCAATATATTTTGGATTTGCTTCTTCAATTCAATTGGGTAAGTGATTAACTATGTTTTCTCAATTCATGATTTCTTCATCTATCCAAAGCATCAGTAGCTAAATAAACAACTTGGTTTTGTCGGAATCATGAAGATCTAATCACATAAACTAGGATAAATGACAATTCTTGTAAAGGGTATTTACATGCATTAATCAATTCTCTTCATCTGTCATGTTTTCTAGTGGTGACCAATATTAGAACTTGCCTAGTGTTACCTTTGCTATCTAGGTGGTAATGAATAGGAAAAGACATTGATTAATAGGATTCGATGATGTGTTCTCATCAAATCAAATGAACTAGACCAAGAGAGGTTGACTGGGACTATAAGTAATGGTTAGTACTGCACACTTTGGAGATGGGCCAAGTCACATGGTAAAATTTGTTTCGCCTCTTTGACAAATAGGCTTGGTGAACTTAAATTACTGTCCTATATGCTATACTCTAGTCGAGAATTGAGTTATCCGGGGATATTGAGTTGGTGAATCATGGGGAACACAATTCTCAAGTTGCTCTCCATTGTTGATTGTCTCTTGCTTTAGTTAGTTTTATTTAATTTCTTGTTGAATATTGCGAACCCCTCCCCTCACCCCCTTCTGAGGAATTGAGATGTTACCTACTTGAATTATGTATTGGTGAATTCGTTGTGAGTCTTTGTATTCTCTATGGGATTCGATCTTGACCTTGGTTAGATTTTATATTTTACAATGAACGCTTTATCCTCAAAAAAGTGATGTGTAACTTGGGCGTGATCATTTATGTTTTTATTTTTGATGACACAATGAAAGTATTTTATTTTAGTGTTGTTTGTATTGATGGATATTTAGACAATTCTTACCTTTATAGGCTGAAAATATTTTTAATTTAGGCTGTAATGAGTAATGTTCACTTTTTTTTTGTTTTTCTTTCTCTTTTTCTTGTTGAATAGATGAATGATTGCAAATAATATCCTTAAATCAAATGTTTGGCTAACCTCGTGCATGTTACATCGAAGTCTACCATAGAGAGCTCCACTAAGTCACATGGGATTACTTTATGTAGAATAGAAACAGGATAACACCTATAGACTCTTCGGGCTATGATAGACTCACCCACGGGGTTACTCATCCCATATGACTCATAGAGGTCTTCAGGACATGCATGAAACTTATATGCAAGGAATGGGGTTACAAAAGACATGTTTTATCTTAGATTTAAAAGTGTAAATGTATCTGAATCATAAGCTCGTAAAATATCAGTGACCACATCTGGGGCTTCCTCAACCTCTTAATAATCGTGAAGGGCATAGAACTAGTTGGCTCTAGGGGCACGATGAACTTGTCCCCTTTGGCCTAGGGGCCTTGTTCCTCCACTCCTATAATCCTTAGCATGGTGATTGAGCTTTCTCAATCGAAGAAGACATTCGACCCAACTAAGCTTTCCCCTTTATAGAGTCTTCCACTCTTGGGGCAATTAGGACTTTGGGGCTTTGGGGAAACCTTTTTTCCTTTCTAGGAGAAGGAGTATTGATGGGTCATTGCGTTGGTACACCTTGAGATTTGTACCCACCACTCCTTTGGTGAGGATAGTTCCCACCTTTCACACGAGCCTGCTTGGATTCCCTTGACCTTTCTCAGAGCTTCTCCTCTTCAGTTTCTTTGGCATATGTCATTAGTTGAGATATATCCACTGGTTGACCAAATTTGCCATCTTCCATTAAATGGAGACCAACTCAAAGACATCCAAAATGAATTTGCTCATGCGACCCCTCACATCCACGACTATTAATGGAGCATACTTGGACAATTTAGTGAACTTGAGGGAATATTCCCTCACACTCATACCCCTTTTCTTTGAGATAATGAATTCTTAGACCTTCACCTCCCTAAGCTGAATAGGGAAGAACCAGTCTAGGAAGGCTTACTTGAATTTTTCCAATCGATGAGACCCACTTCTTGACCTCTCTCATTGGTGTACTACTCGTACCAAATATTGGCGACTCCCTTAAGCTAGTAAGACACCAACTCAACTTTGTCTTTTGATAGCACATTTATCGCTGCCACAACTCGGTAGGCTTCTCCAATAAACTCCATAGGGTCCTAATCCATCTTTGATCTATGAAATTTTGCTGAGTTCATTCGTATGAAGTCACAAACTATGACGGCTTGGGTAGGCATATGGGGAGGCATAACTATCTCCCTGTTGGTTTGGTTAGTAGATGTGCTATCAAAATATAACACTTTTGATGCTTCAAACTTTGAACTTTATGTGTTCACAATGCGAAGTTAGTAGGTTTGATGTACTTTTGTGTTTGTTTTATAGGATTTTAAGGTTTGCCTTGGCATTGCGCAAAATATACAGAAGTAGATAAGTTTGAGGATCTACGAGACCTTTACGGTCCGAGTATTCTATGAGCCGTGAAGGAGGTTTCGTGTGCAATTCTAGTGAAGGGTGGATTTTTGAAGTTTTGTTTATGAACATGCAGATGAGTCATGGAATTCTTTATGAGTCACAGGTCAAGTCTCGTACCCTGAGGATCAGAAAGTGAAGAATTATAGAAATTTCATCAAACGAAACCCCCTACGGGCCATAGAACCTTTTATAGGCCATAGAGGGGTGTCATAGATGCCAAGTCTAGAATTGAAGCAGTAAAGTATGAAAGCCCGACTATGAGCCGTAATCACTATATGGGCCGTAGAACACCTCGTGAAGCCTGCCAACCCAATTATCCTATTTTGTTTTGGATTTTTATTTTAAACATAGGCATTTAGTTTATTTTTCTTAGAGAGTGAGCATGACAACAACAAGAGATCATAGAGAAAAAACATTGGAGAGTTTGAGAAACACTTGTACACTTTAATTTTATCTGCTAAATACAATCTTATGATTCTCATTGAAGCTTTGGATTTTTGTGTGCTTAATTCAATTATGTAAGTACTCTCTTATGTTATACAAATTCACAATTCTTTCTTTACATAAATTATGAGTAGTTAAATTCACAACTATGGTTGTGGGAACTATGTAGAACTAACAAGGTAAAATAGGGTAATTCGTAATTCTTAAAAAGTGTGCATGCATGTATTAATTAATTCTCTTTATTTTGTATGTTTTTTTAGTGATGGCCAATAATAGAACCTGCCTAGTGTTACTGAATGTACTAAGGTAGTTATGAATAGGAAAAAAGATTAATTAACAGGATTTGATTGATGTTTCTCGTCTAATCAACCGAACCAGGATAAGGGGAGGTTGCACTAGGACAATAGATAAGGGTTAGTAATGTCACACTGTTGAGATGGACTAAAAAATTGAAACAACCCCAAAAAGTGCCCAAAAATATGCCTCAAAATACTTGAAATTTTATTTTATATATTTCAATATCTGTATGCGATATCAAAAAATTGACTTCATATTCTTGTTCAAGGGGTCAAAATTTGGGGGAAAAGTGTCTAACCCTGATTTAAGAGCAAAAGAATGGTAATTATGATTTTTCAAGTGGTAAATTCTAGTGAGCTATCACCCCTGGCGCAACGCGCCAAGGGCGCACAGATGAAGAGGAGTTGTCTCCGCATCCTCTCCACAAAATGGAGAGGTCTATTTTTCTGCCTAGTGATTTTCTGTGTGGTCCAAGGCTTTTAAGTCTTAGGCCTAAAAGTTTCCAAACGTGTTTTTACATATACATAGCCTCATTTCAGCCTCATATCATCCTAAATATTTTCGAATACTCACTCTAACACGTACCTATATTTTCACTCCCAAATTCAAGTCTCAAACCCTCATCCCAAGGTAAGGTTTTCCTTTAAGGTTCTTCTTCAAGCTTCAAGTCTCCCTTTCCAATTGTTACCAAGTTCATCTCCAAGCTAAAGTATGTGGGTTTCTTTTATGGTTTCCTTTCACCTATGATACCCAAGCCTCCTTTTACTTAAATTGCATGATTTAAGCTTGATTTACAAATGGGTCTTGCTTATTATGAAATTCACTGCACACTATGTTAAAGCTATATGAAATTGTGACTGTTTTGCTATATTTTGAGCTATAAATCTTAGACCTATTATAAGAATTGAAGAACCATTTTGATATATGATGCTTGAGGGTGTTGCAAGGTGTTGATTAATGATTTTATAATGGATTTCTTGCATGATTTCATCTCTATATTTCATGGTTTATACTAGCATTACACACCCTCTAAGTGTTTTATAAAATGTCCGAATGTGGTTTCTTGAGGGGTTGAAGGTCCAAAGCATGAGATATGATATGATTGACTATATGATGATGAAATGAGCTTATGTATATGATATACTCTATATAATTGTTGCATTAGACCATACCCGATCTAAGGGGACAAGAGTCCGGGTAAAAAAGTTGGGGGTTTGTACTCATCAACCATGTGAGGGGTTTGTACTTTGCCACCATGGTGATAAGGTGTGATTATCATCAACCATATGAGGGGTTTCTACCACACCGCCAGTACGATGGGGTGAAACCATCATCAACCACCAGTGGGTTTGTACCTTTAAAATTTAACATGGTCTCTTCTACACATATGATATCCTATATGAGCATGAGTTACTTAAGCATATTTTACTTATACATTAGACATACATGTCATATTATTATATTATGTCTATTGCCTATAGTTATGTATTTTGACTATAATACCAAATTATTGTTGCATTGCATCCTACATACTTATACTCTTGCCTACATGATATCACTATATAGGAACTAGAGCCCAAGCTGATCATGTTCCACCTCCACGTGGCTAGTTCAATACTACTCAAGCTAGTTGGTGATTCCTTCACATCGAGGACCTTCATCTATGTTGCTCTTGTTATGTATTAAGAAATTCTCACTTATGTTCATATGACTATGACGGAGAGTCCGGTTGCTTTGTCTTGGACTCAGCTCTTATCTACATATTAGAGGTATTTGTTGGACATGATATATATTTATGCTAAGATCCTTGACTCTATTGTTCTTGATGTCTATGATATGAAAGTATTTTCCCATAGCCTCGGTTGTCCCACTTTACTACATCTTGATGCTTTTTTTATTGCTTCCATGACTAATGATGTGTAATAACAAGTTAAGAGGCTTGTTTTGGGTCCTGTCAGGTTCCCCATTCATTGTGCCACATCTATTCCCTAGGCTTGGGTCATGACAAACTTGGTATCAGAGAACTAGGTTAATAAATCCTCAAAGACCAATATATCATGTCGATTAGAGTCTTATTCATAGTTGTGAAGTGCGCCATGACTATGAATAGGAAGCTATGAGACATTTTAGAAAATGTTTTCCTTCTTCATGTTCTACATTGTTCTATGGAGTTGTAGTGAGTTTTCCACCTAACGATTATTCTTTGCTATGCTAGATCATGCCAAAAACTATAGGAAAACAGGCCCAAACTCCTGAGGAGCAACCTACCAATCGTGAGCTTCGGGATGCTCTCACTATGCTTGCTCAAGTGGTGGCCAACCAAGTCAATCAAGGGCCCCAAGCCTCTCATGCTACTACCCCGGGAGCTAGGGTAAGCGACTTCATGAGGATGAATCCTCTAGTGTTCTATGGGTCAAAGATGGATGAAGATCCACACGAGTTTATTGATAAGGTCTACAAATATTTGAATATCATGGGTGTTGGGCCAAATGAAAAGGTAGAGTTGGCGGCGTACCAACTAAGGGGTAGCCCAAATATGGTATGATCAATGGAAGGATAAGAAGGGAATTGGTAATTTGGTGCCCTGGGAAGACTTCAAATTGGCTTTCCTTAATCAATTTTTCCCTATTAAACTTAGGGAAGCTAAGATGGTAGAGTTTATGAACTTGAAACAAGGTGCTATGAGTGTGAGGGAGTATGCCCTCGAGTTTAATCAACTTTCAAAGTATGCTCTTCATTTGGTGGCCGATCCTAGATCTAGGATAAATAAGTTTGTGATGGGGGTCTCTGACTTGGTAAGTGAAGAATACCGGTCTGCCATGCTAATTAGTGACATGGACTTGTCTTGGTTGATGACCTATACCGAGCAAATAGAGGAGGAGAAATTGAGGAAGAGAAGGGCGAATGAGGCCAAGCAGTCCTAATTTAAGGGTAAATTCCAAAAGAGTGCTAAATTTTATCAAGGCCAAGGGCCTTCTCATGATACTAATAAGGGGTTTGCCAATGACTTCCCTAGGCCTCAAGGTGTTGGTGTGGTGGCTCCTATTGATGTGTTCACTAAATGTGTAAGGAGCCATTGAGACCCATGTTTAAAGGGTTCTAATGTATGCTATGAGTGTGGGGAGCTTGGTCATAAGAAGATAGATTGTCCAAGAAACTATGGCAAGGTCTGTGGTGCAAATGCGGTTCCATTGGGTAGAGGTTGTCCTTAAGGTGGTGCCACAAGGCATAACCAATTTTATGCACTACATGGGAGGCAAGGGGTTGGTGAGGTCTCAGATGTTGTTATCAGTATGTTAAAAATCTTTGACTTTGACGTATATGCTTTGATTGATCTAGGTGCCACTCTCTCCCTTTTTATCCATTTTATTGCTAAAAAGTTCTTGTCGTCCTCGAGTTGTTGCATGAGTTATATGAAGTGTCTAATCCTAGTAGTGTCTCTATTATTGATAGGAAAGTTTATAGGAATTGTTCTATTTGCGTTTTGCATAAGTTTTTGCCATGTAATCTTGTTGAATTAGATATGGTTGATTTGATGTCATTTTTGGGATGGATTGGTTGTATGCCTACTATGCTTCTATTGATTGTAGAACCTATAGGGTCAAGTTTCAATTCCCTAATGAACCCATCCTTAAGTGGGAAAGTCAAGATGTGGTGGTCAAGGGTAGATTCATTTCATGCATTAAAGCCCATAAGTTGATCTCTAAGGGGTGTCTTTATCATCTTGTGAGGGTTAGAGATGTGAAGTCTAAAGCCCCTTCCCTAGAGTTGATTCTGATTGTAAATAAGTTTCTTGTATCTTCCCAAATAACCTTCCCGGTGTTCCTACCAAAAGGGAAATAGACTTTGGTATAGACTTCCTCCCCGATACTTAACCTATCTCCATTCCCCCTTATAGTATGGCCCTGATGGAGTCAAAGGAGCAATTGAAAGATTTATTGGAGAAGGGATTTATTAGATATAGAAAATCACCTTGGGAATGCTCTAGTGTTGTTTGTGGAAAAGAAGGATGGGTCTCTTAGAATGTGCATTGACTACTGGCAACTCAATAGGATCACCATCAAGAATAGATATCCTCTTCCAAGGATTGATTATTTGTTTGACCAATTACAAGGGTCTAGTTTCTTCTGTAAGATTGATCTTCAGTCTGGGTGTCATCCAGTAAGTATGAGGGAGTCTAATATTCCCAAGACCACCTTTTGGACTAGATATAGGCATTATGAGTTTGTTGTGATGTCTTTTGGGTTGACCAATGCACTGGCCATCTTCATGGACCTAATGAATAGGGTCTTCAAACCTTACCTTGATTCCTTTGTTGTGGTCTTCATTGATGATATTTTGATCTATTCGCATAGTAGGGAGGAGCATATGGGACATTTGAGGGTTGTGTTGCAAAGATTGAGGGAGGAAAAATTGTATGCCAAATATGACAAGTGTGAATTTTGGTTGAAGGAGGTTGCATTCTTGGGTCATGTGGTGTCGGGGAATGGTATAAAAGTGGATCCTAAGAAAATTGATGTGATTAGAAATTGTCCTAGACCATTGACCCATAGGATATTAGGAGCTTCTTGGGCTTAGTGGGTTATTATAGAAGGTTTGTGAATGGTTTCTTCTCCATTGCTCCCCCTATGATAAAATTGACACAAAAGAAGGTTAACCGATGAGTGTGAGAGGAGCTTCCAAACATTAAAAGTCAAGCTTGTGTCCACTTCTATATTGTCAATATAGGATGGGCTTGAGGGATTTGTGGTGTATTGTGATGCTTCTCAGGTTGCTTTGGGTTGTGTGTTGATGTAAAATGATAAGGTCATAGCTTATGCTTCTAGACAACTCAATGTACATGAAAGGAACTACCCTACCCGTGATCTAGAGTTAGCCACCATTATGTTTGCATTAAAGATTTGGCTTCACTACTTGTATGGGGTGTATGTCGACGTGTTCACCGATCATAAGAGCCTCCAATATGTTTTCACTCAAAAGGATCTCAACTTGAGACAAATAGATAGTTAGAACTTCTTAAAGGCTACGATATGAGTGTGCACTATCACTTGGGTAAGGAAAATGTGGTGGTGGATGAGTAGGGTGTTTATGGGTAGCTTAGCACATGTTGATGGTTTTGATAAGGAGATGGCTAGGGAGGTGCACCGATTGGCTAGATTGGGGGTTAGGTTAGAAGATGTTGGTGATGACGGTGTGGTTTTTGTTGATGAGTTTAAGTCATAATTGGTTGATAAGGTAATAGCAAAACAAGATATTGACTCCTTCGTGCTTTAATTGAAGGAATAGGTGAAAGAGGGCAAAGTAGAAATTTTCTCCCAAGGGGGAGATGGGGCCCTTAGGAACCAATGTAGGTTGTGTGTGCCTTGTGTTGATGGTTTGAGGGAGAAGACTCTTGATGAGGCCCATAATTCTTCTTATTCTATCCACCCCGGTTCCACCAAAATATATAGAGACTTCAGAGATGTGTATTGGTAGGGAGGCATAAAGAGAGACATTGCCAAGTTCATTTTCGGTTGCCATAGTTGTCAACAAGTCAAAGATGAACATCAAAGGTCGGGTGGCCTAACCCAATATATAGAGATTTCTACTTGGAAATGGGAAGTGATTAATATGGATTTTGTGGTTGGGTTGCCTAAGCCTAAGAAGGGTTTTGATTCCGTATGGGTGGTGGTTGATAGGATGACCAAATTGGTCTACTTCCTACAGGTTAAGATCACATATAGGGCTGAAGAATATGCAAGGTTGTACATCCATAAATTAGTAAGGTTGCATAGGGTTCCTTTGTTCATCATATTAGATCTTGGTTCACAATTCACTTCACACTTTGGAGGTCTTTTCAAAGGGATCTTAGTATAAAAGTTCACCTTAGTACGACCTTTCACCCCCAAACAGACGACCAAGCTGAAAGAACCATTCAAACACCTGAGGATATGCTAAGGGCTTGTGTATTGGAGTTGAAGGGTAGTTGGGATAACTATCTTCCTTTGATTGAGTTTTCCTACAACAATAGCTATCACTCTAGCATCGGTATGGCTCCTTTTGAGGCCTTTTATGGGAGATGTTATAGATCACCAGTTAGTTAGTTTGAGATTGGAAAGGTGGATTTATTTGGACCAAATATGGTTATGTAGGCTTTTGATAAGGTTATGATGATTAGGGAAAGGTTGAAGATGGCCCAAGGTCATCAAACATTCTAATGCCGATGTGAGAAGAAGAGACCATGAATTCAAAGTGGGTGATTGGGTTTATTTAAAAGTTTCTCCAATGAAAGATGCAGTCTATTTTGGTAAAAAAAGGGAAGTTGAGTCCAAGATATATTGGTCCTTATGAGGTCTTGAGGAGGGTTTGCAAGGTAGCTTATAAATTGAAGTTGCCTAGTGAAATAAATTTGGTTCATCTTGTGTTCCATGTATCTTTGTTGAGAAAATATGTTTGTGATCCTAAAGCTATTTTGCCTCTAGATGTTGTGGGTGTTGTTAAGGATAACTTAACCTATGAGGAGGTTCTGGTTCAGATTTTGGATAGGCAAGTAAAGATATTGACGAACAAGGAGGTAGCATCTGTTAAGGTCCTTTGGAAAAATCAACAAATTGAAAGTGCTACTTGGGAGGTCAAAGTGGACATGCAAAAGATATATCCTTATCTTTTTCACTCCACTCAAGCCTAAGGTATCAATTCTAAGTCCCTATGTGATTTCAAGTCTTGTATCTCATCCTCTATGTCATTCATATGCATTCATGTTTAAGTTGTATTCTTACTGGGGCTGATTTGTTTATAATCACTCTTGTCTTGTGTGTCTCTTTTACATTCAGAGATGAATGTTCCTAAGGGAGAGATATTGAAACGACCCCAAAAAGTGCTCGAAAATGTGCTTTGGAATACCTGGAATTTTAAATTCCATATATCTCAAAATTCGTGTGTGATATAAAAAATCCGACTTCATATTCTTGTTCAGGGGATCAAAATTAAGGGGAGAAGGGTCTAACCCCGATTTAATAGAAAAAAAATAACAATTATGATTTATCAAGTGGCAAATTCCAATGAGCTATCCGCGCCCCTGGTATGATGCGCCAAGGGCATGCAGATGAAGAGGAGTTGTCTCTGCATCCTCTTCACGATGCGGTGAAGGGTATTTTTCTATCCACTGATTTTTTGGGCCTAAAAGTTCCCAAACATATTTTTACCTATACTTTGCCTTATTTCACCCTCATATCATCTTAAACATTTCCTAATACTCACTCCAACACTTAGACATATTTTCACTCCCAAATGCAAGTCTCAAACCCTTATCCCGAGCTAAGATTTTCCTTCAAGGTTCTTCTTTAAGCGTCAAGTCTCCATCTCCAATCTTCACCAAGTTCATCTCCAAATTGGCTTGTGGGCTTCTTTCATGGGTTTCTTTCATCCATGATACCCAAGCCTCCTTTTATTCAAATTTCATGATTTAAACTTGATTTACAAATGGGTCGTGCTTATTATGAAATTCACTTCACACTAGGTTAAAGCTATGTGAAATTGTGACTATTTTCCTATGTTTTGAGCTATAAATCTTGGACATATTATAAGAATTAAAGAGAGATTTTGAGGCATGAAGCTTGGGGGTGTTGTAAGGTATTGATAATGGTTTTACAATGGATTTTCTTTCATGATTTCATATCTATATTTTATGGTTTTATACTAGCATTACACACCCTCTAAATGTTTGATAAAATGTCCGTATGTAGTTTCTTGAGGAGTTGAAGGTCCAAAGCATGAGACATGATATGATTGACTATATCATGATAAAATGAACTTATGTATATGATATACTCTATATAAAGTATTACATTACACCATACCCGATCCAGAGGACAAGAGCTCGAGTACCAAGGTGGGGGTTTGTACTCATCAACCATGTGAGGGGTTTGTACTTCGCCACTATGGTGATAAGATGTGATTATCATCAACCATGTCAGGGGTTTATACCACACTACCAGGATGATGGGGTGAAACCATCATCAACCACCAAGGGGTTTGTACTTTCAAAATCTAGTTGGTCTCTTCTACACA
>JAOTQJ010105308.1:0-11334 GCA_025642045.1 Solanum sejunctum | reverse complement strand
TAATAAAAAGAACATAAAGTACATGATCCCATAGTATAACTAAAGGTGGTCTCTTATACTACACCAGTGCATAGTTTCATTTGAGTTATTATTTCATATACAGTATTTCATACCTTACATATTCAGTACATTATCTCATACTGACGTCCCTTATAGGGAACCTGTATTTCATGTTGCAGGTACGGGTGCTAGTAGATCTCCCAGTAGGAGTATAGGATATCCAGCTATTGTTACCAAGCTCTAGATTGCTTTAGTGCTTTGTGTGTCTAGAGCTTATATTTTTGTATTGTATAGTTAGTTGAGGCAGGGCCTATCCCGACCCTTATCAGATACTTTTCCTTATCTAAATGCTTTGTAGACTATGTATTAAAGTGTGGTCATGTCTTGTACCTTATACAATGTGGCCACAATGGCTTAGCCATATGCATTTCCTTTTGGCTTGTTATTACTATTTAATTTGTTAATGGCATGTTGAATATAAAAATCCCTTATAATCTGTATAGAAAGCGCAGAGATACATGATGGTTCTCTCGAGCCTTATTGGCAATGGGTGTTAGTCTCATGCCCCAAAGTATCATAAAGGCGGACCGGCACTCGTTGACGACAAGGCTCGGGAGAACCAAACTATATCTATGCATTTTATAAACATATTATAAGGGATTTCTACCTTCATTATGCCTTTAAGAAAGAAAACAGTAATAACAGGCCAAAAGAAAAATGCATATGGATAGGTCGTTAGGGCCACAGTCTTTAAGGTACGAAACATGGCCATACTTTAATTTACATAGTCTACAAAGACTCTAGATAATAGAAAGTATCTAAGAAGGGTCGGGACAGGCCTCGCCTCAATAAACTATACAATACAAACATATAAGCTCTAGACACAGACAAAGCTCCAAAAGAACTTGGAGCTTGTAGCAGCAGCTAGATATCTGTACTCTACTGGGGAGATCTACTAACACCAGCACCAGTAGCATGAAATGCAGGTCCCCCATAAGGGATGTCAGTACAAGATAATTTATTGAATATGTAGGGCCGAAAACATTGTCTATGAAGTAACAACTCAAATGAAACAATGCACTGGTGTAGGATAAGAGACCACCTTTGGTTATATTTTGGAATCATGTACTTTATGTTCTTTATATTACTTTACCTTTACTATATAATCTGTGCACAGTATGTAATACAAGTGACCTGCGAATTATTGATAAAACGGTATTGGAATCTTCCCTTGCTAGGTTCTTTCTTAACCCATCGGGCTACCACCTGTGATAGGATCGTCCCTGGCTAGGTGATGCTTCCACCCCTCGGGCTACCACCAATCAATAAACAATACACTTTATCTTTCAATTGCCTTTGAAATTATGCTTTTGGTAGTCATAATATTAGAGCTACAGGACTGTAGATGTAACATATGACATGTAAATACTCATACAAGACAATGAAATGGGTATGTTACATAAAAAATGAAATGCATATGGAATAAAACAACTCGTGAGCTTTATTTGGCAACAAGAATCCATGTAACCTTGTGTTTACGTATGTATGCATATTTGAAGGTGATTATATGGCAGCATGCAAACATATGAAAGAGTGGACACACAGTTAATAGTTGTGTCGGAGTTTGGTAAATGCCTTTATATACCAGGGAGGGATCTATGTTTCATGCCAAATGATATAAAATCAAGTAGCCTTATATACCTCATTGTATGCATTCTTTACTACCGTGGAGTGGTTGATTTTATCTCAAATATTTATCAACATTATATTAGGTAATAATACTAGTACTAGCAGTGATGAAACACTTCTTGGCAGCCTAATATCATAAAAACTAACACCTGGGCAGCAAACATTTGATTAACAATGCGAAGACATTTCTTCAACCTTTTCACTTATAATCATATTTTCTAACAACCATTCTTGTGTACATGTCATATATACCTTATTTTATACTCTTAATAGTCTTACAACAGCCCACAAGAACAATTTTTCACAACATAAAAATAGGCGGCATAACGCTACATTCCTCCTCCACACTTCGACGTCAACAATCCCAAATCTGCTTTAACTTTACCTAAATTGTACCCAACATTTTTAACTACATAAACCTAGTCTTAAGATATCCACAAATAGTCCCAAAGCAGGGGAAAGCTGTGGAACAACATATTACAATTATCAACTTACGAGTTTCTTTTAAGAGTACAATTACGACGTTGTACAACAATTCATCTTTGCATGCTGTAAAAATAGTGCAGCAGCTTAATTACATGACTATAAAACCATCACTTTCTAACAACATTAATCTTACTTCATAAGTCAGCCAACCAAGAAGAGAAAAGCCTCTTGAACAACAAGAAAAATTTCACAACAATCCTTAGGACACAAGCTGTCCAAAATTTCACAACAATCTATGCTTCCTAAACTAAAAATAACATCCATTTATGATGTTAAAATATTGGCTAAGTTTATCCCCTTAATACAGACTTTATTCATAACCAGACTTGGACAAATTCAACGCTAGGCCTCATCTCCGCTTAGCTAGCAATTTTAAGCTAAGAAAGTAGGTAAATCACCTACTAGCTTATTAAGTCCTACAAGTACCTCAACTCTATCACTTTATTTAGGGTTGTGACCTCCTTAATTTAACACAAAACATGTGTACATTTGATCCTCTTAAGCGTTAGATGCACATATCGCCCATTAACACGGGATTCAAGTACATTTTAAAAGTTGACACCAATTTGAAAAGTCATATCATATTTCATTTACATAGTATTAGTACATGTAAAATGTGAGGTATTACATCCTCCCCCCTTAGCAACATTCGTCCTTGAATGTCAGCATAATTTAATAGCTTGAGCATGTATAAACCTTTATTTGAATAAACCTTTGACAACACACTAAGTATTCAATCACATGTACCTATTAGCATTCCGATTCTGCATGTTGGACTTCCTCTTTAGCTTCAAATAAGTAAGGGTATTTTGATCTCATCATGTCCTCGGCCTCCCATATTATTTCTTTTGCTTGCTAGTTTCTCCAAAGTACTTTTATTGAAGCTACCTCTTTATTTCTTAGCTTCTAAACTTGAAGATATAGAGTAGCAATAGGTACCTCTTCATAGGTAAGATCTTCTGCAATCTGTACATCCTCAATATGAGTTATACAGGATAGGTCATCTATGTATTTTCAAAGCATTGAGACATGAAAAACTGGATAAACCATTGAAAGCTCTTAGGGTACCTCTAATTTATATGCAACCTACCCAAATTTCTTAATAATTTTATATGGCCCTATGTAACGTGGGCTCAATTTTCCTTTCTTACCAAATCTCATAACCACTTTCATTGGAGACACCTTTAAAGATACCCAATCTCCTACTGAGAATTCCAGTCCTCTCCTTCTAGCATCCATATATGATTTGTAACTTCTTTGGGATGTTTCTAGCCGCTGCTATATCACCTTAACTTTTTTCATGGCTTGTTGTACTAAATCTGGCCTGAGCAAGGTGGTTTCTCCCACTTCAAACCATCCAATTGGCGACCTACACTTCCTTCCATACAAAGCTTCATAAGGTACCATGTTGATACTTAAGTGGTAGCTATTATTATAGCCAAATTCAATATGTGGCAAATGGTCTACCCAACTACCTTTAAAGTCTAATCCACAAGCTCGTAACATATCTTCAAGTGTTTGAATAGTGCATTCTGCTTGATCGTCTATTTGAGGGTGGAATGTTGTACTCAAATTTACTCGTGTCCCTAAATTCCTTTGGAAGGACTTCCAAAACATCGCAGTGAATTGAGCTCCTCGGTCAGATATAATGGATTTTGGGACTCTATGTAGCCTGACTATCTCGTTGAGACAGCTTGGCATACTTTTCAGCTATATAATCACTCTTGACAGGTAAAAAGTGTGCTAACTTTGTGAGTCTATCAACTATTACCCATATAGAGTTACACTTCTAAAATGAGTGAGGCAAACCGATAACAAAATCCATGTTGATCATATCCCACTTCCATGTAGGAAGCTCTATACGTTGCATATAACCTCCTGGCCTTGGTGTTCTACTTTCACCTATTAGGAATTTGGACATTAAGCCACAAATTCAGCAAGGTCCTTTTTCATGCCTCCTCACCAAAAAAATCCCTTCAGGTCATGGTACATCTTAGTTGATCCCAGATGGATGGAATATCGGGAATGATGGGCTTCTTCCATTATCCTCTTTCTTAACCCATTAACATTAGGCGCACATAATCTTTTTTGGCAGTAAAGTACTCTATTTTGTAGAAGGTCAAAGCCCTTTATCGTGCCCTAACTTACCTTTTCCTAAAAATGTCGTAGAATAGGATCCTCGAACTATTTTTCTTTCACCTCCATTACCAATGAAGACACAGTTGCGTTATGTACAACAAACCCTTCCTTTGGAGTTTTGAGAAGGTGAACACCCAAATTAGCTGGTTGTCATAGATCCTTACCCACCCCTTGACTCACCATGGCCTAATCACCAGTATTCATGATTGACTTATGACATTAAAGCATCGACTACCATGTTTGCTTTCCCTAGATGGTATATTGTATCATCCTCGTAATCCCTTATTAGCTCTAGCCATATACATTGTCTTAATTTTAGGTCTATCTTCTTAAAGATGTATTGCAGTCTCTTATGATCAGTATATATGTCAACGTGAACCCCATATAAATAGTGGTGCCATATTCTCAAAGAAAATATAACCGCTACTAGCTCAAGATCATGAGTTGGGTAATGTTTCTCATGTGGTCATAGTTGTCTAGATGCATAAGAAATTACCCTACCATGCTGTGCTAGTACACACCCTAAGCCAACTCCTAAAGTTTCACAATACACTGTATAACCCATAAACCCTTCTGGAAGTACTAGACAGGTGCAAAGGTTAGCTTATTTTTCAGTTCCTGGAAGCTCCTTTCACATGAATCATTCCATTGGAACTTAGTTGCCTTATGTGTCAATTTTGTTAGGGGTGCAGAAATAGAAGAAAAATCTTCAACAGACCTCCAGTAATAACCTTCCAAACCTAGAAAACTTCGAACTTCCATGCGTGTCGTTGGTCTTGGACAATCTCTCACAACCTCTATCTTTTGTGAATCAACCCTTATTCCTTCCTCAGATACAACATGACCTAAGAATGCCACTGATTTTAGCCAAAATTCACATTTAGAAAACTTGGAATATAACTATCGATCACGAAGAACCTGTAACACTTGTATTAAGTACTTTGCATGGTCCTCTTCTGATCTTAAGTATACTAAAATGTCATCTATAAATTCTATCACAAACATACCTAAGAATGGCTTAAATACCCTGTACATCAGATCCATAAAAACTGCTAGTGCATTTGTTAGCTTAAATAACATACCAAGAAATTCAAAGTGACTATAGCGTGTTCTAAAAGTAGTCTTGGGTATATCTTCCTCCTTCACCCTCACTTGGTGATACCCCAATCTCGAATCAATTTTTGAAAATCATTTGGCACCGTGTAACTGATCAAATAAATCATCAATCTTGGGGAGGGGGTATTTATTCTTAATAGTCACCCTATTCAATTGTCGAAAGTCAATACACATTCTCAAGGTGCCATCCTTTTTGCGTACAAATAACACTGGTATACCCCAAGGGGATATACTAGGTCTTATAAAACCCTTCTCCAATAAGTCTCTTAACTACTCTTTTAATTCACTCAATGCTACTGGGGCCATTTTATGTGGATGGATAGAAATAGGTTGCGTGCTAAGAAGTAAGTCAATACCAAAATCTAGTTCTCTTTCTGGAGGTAAGCCTGGGAGTTCTTCAGGGAACACATCGACAAATTCATTACTACTGGAACTGATTGAAGAGCTGGTGATTCTGCATCCATATCCCTTACTCTAACTAAATGATATATATACCCTTAGATATCATCTTTCCAGCCTTAAAATAAGAGATAAACTTCCTTTTTGGTGGCCCAATATTGTAGTCCCATTCAAGAACTGTCTCATTTGGAAAGTGGAAGTACACTCTCTTAGTTTGGCAATCCACGATGGCATAGCAAGAAGCTAACCTATCCATACCAATTATAACATCAAATTCCATCATTTCTAGCTCAATAAGGTCAGTCAATGTGTCACAGTCATAAACAGTTACTACATAGTCATAATAAACCCTTCTAGCCATAATAGATTCACCGGTTGGTATAGATACTTTGAATGGTGTATTCAATAACTTAGGTGTTTTCTTTAGCTTCCTAGCAACTAGTGGGGTAATGTATAATAGTGTAGAACCAGGGTCAATTAATGCATATACATTATTTGAAAAGATGGACAATGTACCTATGACCATATCGGGTGAAGCTTCCAAATTTTGCCGACTCCCCAGAGCATAGGTGTGATTCTGGACTCCCCTAAAGCTATTTGCTCCTCTAACACCTCTATCATGACCCATAGGTGCTTGTTGACCCCTACCTAATAGATTGTGCTATATCTGACCTAGTAGATTGTGCTATATCGCACATACGCCTCCTCGGGCAATCCTTTATCATGTGCCCTGGCGCACCACACCAATAAAGAATATCTATCCCAATATGACATATACCTGGATGACTCTTTCAACACTAGTTACAAGGTTGCCTAGGAGTCATTTGCTGTCCTGCTGAATATCTCGCTGTTCAGGCACCTTGCCCTTCACTTTGTGGACCAAACTGATTCCTCTGGACCCCTGAACTTGTGGTGGAGCATTGGCTACAGAGTAGGAGGATGATGGCCTCATTGGACTATTAGAAAACAAAGGCCTAAGCTCACCTTTGGATGGTGTTAACTGCGCTGAGGATCTGGCCCTCTTTGACTGCGCCCTTACTAACTCTTGTGTCCTTCTCCTTTGCCTCTGATCCTCTAATTTCTGTGCAAAAGCTTCCATTCTTGCTATATCTATGTCTTTATTCACTGAAGCAATGGTACAGTCTCTGACCAGATACGTATCCAATCTATCTACATATCGATGAACTCTATCTGTCATGGTATCAACTACATTAGGCGAATATCTACACAATCAAATAAATTAGAGGCTATACTCTCTCATACTCATATTCCCTTAATGGAGGTTCAAGAACTAATCTACATAGGCCTGTCGTATCTCTAATGAAAGTAATGGTCAAGAAATGCCTCTTTGAACTCATTCCAAGTGGTTGGGGGAGAATCTATACCTTTGGACTATTTCCAAGCTTCATAGCACAATATAGCCACACCTTTCAACCTATATGTCACTAACTCGACAGCTTTTGTACCACTCATATGCATAAGATCTAAAGTGCGCTGAGTTTGATTAATAAAGTCTTGGAGATCTTCATTAGGATCAGACCTAGTGAAGGATGGAGGGTTCGAATTAAGGAAGTCATGTGTCCTCATGCCAGCTGCCCTATTTGCACCACCTTCACCTATAACTGGACCTTCCTGTCTTTGGCCTTAGTCAATCACTATGTGAGTCAATAATTAGACTGCATTTCTTAGATACTGCACTGTAGTTTGGTAGGTGGTTCTGGGCGAATTTCACTACTTTCGAGTCTGGGGGGGCTAGAGATGTCCCTGACAGAGACTCATTCTCAGCCTCATTTTGTTGTCTCACATGACTGGGTATACTTGCTACCACTTCTACTACCTTCCTTTACATTTGTTCTTCTTCGTTTCTGGCATACTTGCTCGCTGTACAAAATAATTTAGGAGTTAGACACAATCCAACTATTATACTTAACTCTATGGCATGATCTAAAGAATGAAAAGAAAGTAACAAATCCTAAATGCCACATAGCCTCCTACTTATAAATGTGGTGCATAACACATCAATAAACATGACTGTACATAGATACGGCTTTGTAGACTCCCTAGGATGACCCGCTTTGATACCATTTCTGTCACTCCCTATAGTCTCATTAAGGAGGACTGGCATCTGTTGCCGACAAGGCTCGGGAGAACCAAACTATATCTATGCATTTCTTAGACATATTATAAGGGATTTATACCTTTATTGTGCCTTTAAGAAAGAAAATAGTAATAACAAGCAAAACGAAAAATGCATATGGCTAGGCCGTTGGGGCGATGGTGTCTAAGGTACGAGACATGGCCACAGTTTAATTGACATAGTATACAAAGCCTCTAGATAAGAGAAAGTATCTGACAAGGGTCAAGATAGGGCCCGCCTCCACTAACTATAAAATATAAACATATAAGTTCTAGATACACACAAAGCTCTGAAATAACCTAGAGCTTGTAACAGCAGCTGGATGTCCTGTACTCTACTGGGGAGATATACTAGCACTTGTACCTATAGCATGAAATGCAGGTCCCCCATAAGGGATGTTAGTACGAGATAATGTACTGAATATGTAAGGCCAAAAATAATGTATATGAAGTAACAACTCAAATGAAACAATGCACTGGTGTAGGATACAAGACCACCTTTGGTAATATTTTGGAATCATGTAGTTTATGTTCTTTATATTACTTGACCTTTACTGTATTATATGTCACAGTATGTAATACAATTGACAAGCTGATCATTGGTAAAACTGTATTGGCATCGTCCCTGGTTAGGAAGACTTAACCCCTCGGGCTACCACCCATGATAGGATCGTCCCTGGCTAGGTGATACTTTCACCCCTTGTGCTACCACCCATCAATAAATAATACTCTTTATCTTTCAATTACCTTTGAGATTATGCTTTTGGTGGTCATAATATTAGAGATATAGGACTGTAGATGTAACATGTGACATGTAAATAATCATACAGGACAATGAAATGAGTACGTTACACAAATAATGAAATGCATACGAGATTAAACAACTCATGAACTTTATTTAGTAACAAGAATCCATGTAGTGTTTACATGTGTATACATATTTGACGGTGATTATATATGGCACCATGTGAATGTATGAAAGGGTGGAGACATGGTTAATAGTTATGTCAGAGTTTGGTAAATGTCTTTATGTACCAAGGAGGGATCTATTTTTCATGCCAAACGATAAGAAATCAAGAAGCCTTACATACCTCGTTGTATGACCTCTTTACTACCTTGGAGTTGCTTATTTTCCTTCAAGTACTTATCTATAGTGTATTGTGCAATAATAATAGTATTAGCAGCGACGAAAAACTTCTTGGCAGCCTAATATCATAAAAACTAACACCGGGGCGGCAAACATTTAATTAATGACGCGAAGACATTTCTTCAACCTTTTCACTTATAATCATATTTTCTAACAACCATTCTTGTGTACATGTCATATACACCTTAATTTCAGACTCTTAACAGTCTTACAAAATCCCACAAGGCAAAACACATAAAATTCTTCACAATATACAAACAGGCAGCATAATGCTACATCCATCCTCCACACTTCGACGTCAACAATCCCGAATCTATTTTAACTTTACCTAAATTGTATCCAACATTTTTTACTACATAAACTGATTCCTAAGATAGTCCACAAATAATCCCAAAGCATGGGAAGGTTGTGGAATAACATATTACAATTATTAAATCACAAGTTTCTTTTAAGAGTACAATTATGATGTTGTACAGCAATTCATCTTTGCATGCTGTAAAAGTAGTGCAGCAGCTTAATTACATGAAACAAAACTATCAATTTCCAACAACATAAGTTTTATTTCATAGTTCATCCAACCAAGAAGATAAAAGTCTCTTGAACAACAAGAAAAATTCACAACAATCCTTAGGATACAAGCTGCCCAAAATTACCAGCACAACATACTAGCGTATACTTCTTATTTTTCATGAAGAAATCATACTAAATACATAACTATAATTTCTTACCTTTGACTTCAATATTTAGGTTTTCCTTCAAGAGCCTTATAGGATTGTATTTGCATCTTGGTAAAGCGAAATAGATAGAAGCCAAGAGTCTTTAGGAAAACTAAAAAATTATTTCAAGTGGAATGACTTTAGGGGCTGCCTTTGATCCGTTTTTAAAGACTCTTTTGGACACTTTTCTCTTACACTTTTGACCAGATAATGGCACCTACCAATACACTTATGATGAAGCATCTTATCCCTTAGACTTACGCCTAAATATGTCTCCAACCTAATGGGCCTTTTGTTGCCCATTCTTCTCCTTTCCCTTTAATTACTTTGGACCAAATTTTCAAATGAATTGGGATGGGCTTGGTCCCATTTTTTATGCTTCCAAAACTGAAAATAAGATCCATTTATGATTCTAAAACATGGACTAAATTTATCCCCTTAACACAAACTTTATTCATAATCAGACTTGGACAAATTCGACGTCGGGCCTCATCTCCGCTTAGCTAGTAATTTTAAGATAATAAAGTAGGTTACTTACATACTAGCTTATTAAGTCCTACAAGTACCTCAACTCTATCACTTTATTTAGGGCTGGGATCTCCTCAATTTAACACGAAACATCTATACATTCAATCCTCTTAAGCGTTATATGCACGTATCACCCATTAACACGAGATTCAAGAATATTTTAATAATTGACCGTAATTTGAAAAGTCATATTATGTTTCATTTACATAGCATTAGTACATGTAAAATGTGGGTTGTTATAGCCAGTCCACCTCAATAGGACTTTAGGCGTGACAAAAGATGGATCCTAAAAAGACTGATCTTATTAGAAATTGGCCTAGACCATTGACCCCGCTAATATTAGGAGTGTCTTAGGCTTATAACGCTATTAACATGGAAGTTTCTAAATGGATTCTCTTATATTGCTTCCCCTATGACAAATTAACTCAAAAGAAGGCTAAGGTTTTGTAGACCGAGGAATGTGAGAGGAGCTTCCAAGCCTTTAAAGATAAACTTGTGTCTGCCCCTATATTGACACTACCAGATGGGCTTGAGGGATTTGTGGTGTTTTGTCATACTTCTAAAGTTTGTTTGATTTGTATGCTAATGTAAAAGGGTAATGTTATAGGCTATGCTTCTAGGCAACTCAAAGTGCATGAAATGAACTACCCTATTCATGATCTTGAATTAGCCGCCATAGTATTTGCTTTGAAAATTTGGTGACATTATTTGTATAGGGTGCATGTTGATGTGTTCCATATCATAAGAGCCTCCAATATGTCTTCACTCGAAAGGATCTCAATTTGAGGCAAAGAAGGTGGCTAGAACTTTTTAAAGATTATGATATGAATATGCACTATCATCTAAGTAAGGGAAATGTGGTAGCAGATATTTTGAGTGAGGTGTCCATGGGTAGCGTAGCTCATGTTGATGGTGGTAAGAAGGAGATGGATAGGGAAGTGCATCGGTTGGCTAGGTTTGGGGTTAGATTTGAGGAGG
>JAOTQJ010105297.1:0-11334 GCA_025642045.1 Solanum sejunctum | reverse complement strand
AATGTCCTTAAGGAAAGAACACAAATAACAAAACTCCTCGAACTCAAAATTTGTGATAGTTATAGGCTATAGTAACTCAGACTTCATTGAGGCCTATAACTATACACACCCTATTGAAAAGAGTTTGCACTATCCTCAATGCACAAAATATGACAATACTAAAGCACAGGGCTCAAAAGAGACATACGTGGGTGCTTAAGCGCCAATCTCTGGCTGGGAATGATCATCCTTTACCTGCTTAGTGATCTCCTACATAGCGGAAGCATGTCTGGAGGGTCTGGCAACCTTGCATCACTTTTAACTCATGTGTCTATCATGTCTCCTTATCCTGCATGGAGCAAAGCCTCAAAATCTTAAACTGCTCCTCCTCTATCATCCCTACCTCTCACGTCGCTGCATTTGGATAATTAGTGCGGGACCACTTCTTGAGGGAGCAAAGTGGTATCTCCTTAGGGTTGAATAGGTCAACTATAACCTCACTAAGATCACACAAAGGAAGTATAATTGGTATTAATACTATTATTGTTATTTCAAATTAGAGTTATTAGATCTCTATTTGAATGGCTATCATGTCGGTAGGCTAGGCTGAACTGAGGCTCTACTCTACTCACCTTTGAAATGTATAAATGCAATTAAGTACCAATTCAAGTCTCTCATGAATGGTATCCACATAGTTCATCTTCATAAATGCGTGACCCCCTCCTCTCTGTTAGCCTCAGTCTTTGGGGGGCCCTCAGTAGAGAGAACAGTAGTGGTGTTAGACGATGGAGGCTTAAATGGTGGTGCTACTGTATAAATTTTTAGCATATGGACTAGAAGGTGTGGTGCTCATCGATAGGACACCGAATTCTTATTAGTCTTTATTAGGCAGGCATCCAATGTCCTCTATACATTGATCAGAGTGCCCAAGTGGCGAAGAATCACCACCCTCGCTGGTACAGAGAGACAGTATATCAAGCACGAGAAGAGGATGGAGTGGACCTCTTTAGGTCCGCCTTATGAATTTGCTCCATAATTAGACGCGCCCAATTAATATCATAACCAGACAAGATGCTGGTAACCAATATCACATGGTGCAGTGTCATAGTGTTATTTGCATATATGGGCTAGAATCGTGATCTACCAACAAGCCACCAAAGTTTACCAGTGAAACTGATTGATGCCTTCTCTATGGGTGCCGATAAAGTAGATGTCAACTCAAGATCCTGGCCCTTCTCACCAATATGATCAGTAACCCATATCGTCACCATGGCCTTTCAGGTTGGATCTCTCATCAAGGCCTTGTCCCTAGTCTGCCACAGTCGATGTTGTCCTGGGGGCTTAATACTCGGGACCAAAAAGTACATGATAGATAGAGACCTCTAGTATGTCGACTTGTACTCCTTTCACCAACTTATGTGTCAACAGGGGTTGAGTGAAGGGTCTCTTCCCCTTAGGGGCCAACTCTAGGATGGTGGTGGCATATGATGTAAAGAACTATCAATGGGGAGTACTTCCTCAATGGTGTTGCTAGCTATTGAAGTTTGGATCAGGTGGTGTCCTAGAGTCCGAGGACACTATCTATCCATGAATTAATAATCTGAGGCTCCTCGAATATGGTGCGGGCTTGTTATCCCACTCATACTGCTATATGTCATCTAGTTGTATCCGCTGCATGATTTGTATGCACCACTAGTTAGATAATGCATCTAGAGGTGAGGGTGGTGCTCAGGGTGTTAAAGAGGACTCAAACTTAGACTCGTCTCTAGCTCCAAACTTGGATCCCTCTCTAGAGGAAGTCATTTGTATATAAAGTTTGCCCTTGCCACATCTCCCTTCAGACTAGGTAGGATGGACTACAATGGTTTAAGTATAGGGCTTCCCTAACTATGTTGTAGCAACCCATGTCTATGGTAGCTCGATGCCTATATCAGGTTGTACACTGAGGTCCTCGAGAGATCCACTAGCCTCATAATTGCCCTAGGTATCCAAGGGCTCATCTTTTAAACATTGCTGCATGGACTAGATCTCACTCTTCTTGGGTTTTGGGGCTATGGTATATGAAATGCACACATTTAACATATTAATTCTCCTCACAAGTGTGGGAATAAACTATTAGAAGAAGTGATAAAAGAACCTATGAAGGCTTGTCTACGGGCCACAGAGAAAACTACAAGTCGTAGAAGGCCAAGGATAGAGTAAATTTAGTTACTGGAACTACACCTATGAGAAAAGGTACGACCATAGAAAATTCTATGGGTCATAGACTGAGTTTGTGGATGTACTTCAAGACTTGAACATTTGCAAGCATCACCTTATGAAACCTATCTATGAGCCGTAGATTAAACTACGATCCATAGAAGACATTTATGGCCAGTAGAAGGTTTCATCTGATGGAATCTCAGAAAACCCAGGATACAGGTACATTAACAAGGGGAAACTATAGCTTGTGGATTATTCCATGGGCCATAGAAGACCCTTATGGTGTGAAAACTCTATTAGCTTTCATGCAACAAGACAATCCCAACAAGTTTCCTAATGCCCTCATGCGATAATTATGTAGTACCCCATCAAATATCATTTTACATATTCACAACACATTCTGACCACTGTTTGATAATTATAAGTTATGTCATTATGCACACACGCGCAACCACATGCCATTTTTCAAATAATAATATCCATATACTTCCAACGACATGTGACTACATGATCTCAAGCAACGACATGCAAACATGACACAACCGATTTCATTAACAACATTAAACACATTTTTCAGAATTAAATAATTCAAAGGAAAGGCGATTAGTTAATCAATGTTAAGTACATAATATTTCACATACAAGGGCAACACCTATTGTAAGCACACGAACTTCGGAATACCATACCCAACAAAAACCCTAACCTAATGATATGAATTTTAGTAATATAAGAAAGTTAAAGTCAAGAAATTACCGAATTTGGATCATAAAGTTGAGAAATTGAAGGAGGAAACAGAGATGGGTGGAACCCTAGGTGTCTAGAGTGTCACCGAAAAGTTGCTAAAAAAATGGAGGTTGGCTGAACAAAGCTTAGAGTAGCGGGCTATGAGAAAGGATTAGGGTATTTTTGGGAAATTCTGCAAGAATGAGGGGTAAATTGATTTACCCCTTTGTTTACTGGGTCAGGTGACAATTAGGCCCAAGCCCTTCAAAATCCCGAATATAGGCCATGAATAGTTCTATGGTCCACAAAATTTGGGACCCTAATTTAGGAAATTAGCTTCATGGACCTATCCATGGGTCATGCACAGACATACGACTCGTAGATTGGGTCATAGAAGCCCCCAACACTTGGACATTTTTAGGAATCTTACCTGGCGTCCATGAGTCATGGCCTATAGTTTTATCTATGGTCAGTCAAGTTGGCTCATGGACTAGAGTGCACAATAATGTTGAAATACCCCATAATCATAATTTTTATATATCTCAAAATTCGTGTGTGATTTCAAAATTTTGACTTCATATTCTCGATTAGGGGGAAAATTGAGTGAGAAATAGATATAACCTAGATTTTTGAAGACCCGTAGCAAAAAATAATTTTTGCTAATTTTTAATTTCCAGTGGTTGTCCACGCTTGGGGCGTGTCACTGCATAATTCCAAGTCTGCATCTGGTCCGCGACGCTCCATGGCATGGACCAGTATATTATTTTCCTTGATTTTTTTGTTTTGGCCAAAGGCATTGGGGTCATAGCCCCATGCCCAGTTAAATATGAAATCACCCATACTTAGCCATTTTTTAACTATATAACTCACAAAACTCTATCTCAAACCCCTCTAAGACTTTATCAATTCTCTCATTCAAATCTAATAATCTCAAGCTCAATTTTAGAACTCGGGAACTCATTTCAAGCTCTAAGACTACTTTAAGTTCACCACAAAGAATTTAAGGTTTAAACTATGTGGGTTTCATCTATTGTGTCTTTTCACCCATAGAGCCCAACCTTCCTTTTTCATGAAAATTGAATATTTTCAAGTTGTATTACCTAGGTATCTCTTTTCAGGATTATGAATATAAATTATGTTGGGTTTTTATAAAATATTGATTGATTATGCATGACTAGCTATTTTAAGCTTATTCAATGAATTGAATTTGTCTATTCACACTAGGGATATTTTGAGCTATGAAACTATGAACTATTATGAGCTTTTGCGATGGATTTCAAGGTACACTACGTGAGGGTTGTACTAGATGTTGGTGGATTGATTTGCATCGAGTTTCTCATCTTATTTCACTCTTTGAATTGCATGATTTTGAACAAGTATCATGAACCCACCATGTGCTTAATAAAATGACAGGACAAGAATTCTCAAGTTATTGATGATCTATTACATGATTTACAAGCAAAGTAACTTCATGATGATTAAGGCCTTTCAAGTATGTATTGAATTCATGAAAAGTATCTATGATTTTACAAGTATCAAGTTAAGCGCTACTTCACAATTTTTACCTCTTGTGAGCCATTTATGTTAAAGCAAGGGTTCATGTATGATTATGACCTACTCTCATGTTCAAGTTAGGCTCACTACTAGAGGTCAAGCATATTTATGAGCTACTCAAGTCATACTCTTAGAATCTATTAATGTTATGATTAAAGTATGATTATTTCAAGTATTCTGTGGAATTTCACTTAGCACCAATTGAGGCTTAAGATGGGGGCTCGACTCAACGGGTCCGTATATAAAGTTTTTAGTCTCAAAACTATATGCCACCAAGGATTATGATTATTACCCTTGCTATACAAATGGATCCATCTAGTTTATGTTATCATGTTTGGTTTGCCTTGGCAAGTAGATCACACTTCGTCGAGGGGTGTCATGCCCGGTCACCTGAACCGAGGGGGAGTCAGGCCTCGGAGTTCAAGTTATAGCTGCTTGGTCTATCCCAATTAAGGTCACTTCTCACATATGTATGATATATCATGCATGATGAATGATTTACAAGCACGTTTTATTATGAGCATTGATCATGCATGCCATATTGATATTACATATCCGTTGTTTATGATTATGCATTTTGACTATATTGGATTATGTCTTGTTGCATTCCATCCCACATACTTTGTACATTGAAATGTATTAATGCATACTCTATGCCTACATGATATTACCATATAGGGACCAGAGCTCCTTTTGATCATCCTCCACGTGGCTAGTTTGGTACTTCAGAGATAAGCATTGGTAAGTCCTCAAGTCTGAGGATACTATCTACAATACTCTTGATATTTTGAGACTCATTAGGTTGAACAATTGTTATTATGAGGATGAGTTCGAAAAGTGTTGAAACAACCCCAAAAAGTACTTGAAAATATGCCTCCAAAGTGCCCAAAATTGTAATTTTGATATATATCAAAATACGTACGTGATTTCAAAAATCTGACTTCATATTCTTATTCAGGGGATAAAATTTAATGGGCAATGGGTCAACCTCGATTTTAGAATAACCACAAAAAAATTTGATTTTTCCAAGTTTGCACAGAGTAGTGTGGGTCTGCATTGGTATCGCGATGCACCTCTGTCGCAAACTAGTGTTATTTTTGCCCAAGTTTTATTGCTTTGGTCCAACGCTTGTAGGTCTTGGGCCTAAGTCCTCCCATGCGTGAAAATACCTATACTTAGTCATATTTCACCTTCATATCATATAATCCATTTCCCAATAATCTCTCAAACACTTAGAAAAATATTTTACTCAAAATTCAAGTGCCAAATCTCTTTTCGAATCCTAAGTATTTCGTTCTAGCATCAAGTCTCCATTCCAATCTTCATCAAGGAATTTTTCAGAGTCAAGGTATGTGGGTTTCAACCTATGGGTCCTTTCACCCATGGTGCCCAAGCTTCCTTTTTATCTAAATTACTAGTTTCTAAGTTGATTTTACTTATGGGTTTTTTACTAAGAATTGACTATGAACTATGTTGGGGTTTTGTAAAATTGTGACTATTTAAGCATATTTTGCTCTGTGAATTTTAGACCTATCTTGAGATTTCTTGAAGGGTTTTGATGTATATTTCATGAGCGTATTACTAAGTGTTGGTGGGTGATTTTAGATTCAGTTTTCTTTAAAGAATATTTCACCAATCGAGTCACAAGTATCTAATTGCATGAATTCACTCTTGAGATGCATGATTTTACACTAGCATTACACACCTACCAACTGTTTGATAAAATGTCCAGATTATGTTTCTTGAGTTATTGAAGTCCTAATGTATGTCATATGACTTAAATGACTATATGATGATGAAAAGATGGTATACATGTTTTGATTTCATGAGAAGTGTCTATTGTGTATCTATTGAGGGGTGATATCTCAATCACCTCAGATTGGGTTGCTAATACATTAACTAATTGAAGGGTTGGTACCTCAATCACTTTTAGAGGAGGGTGGTCATATTCGTAAACTAATTAAGGGGTTGTTACCTCAATCACCTTGGATTGGGGGTGGTAAGCCATCAACTAATTGAGGGGTTGGTACCTCAATCACTTCCAGTAAAGGGTGGCCATGTTTGTTAACTAATTCAGAGATTGGTACCTCAATCGTATTGGATGGGGGTGGTAAGCCATCAACCAATTTAGGGGTTAGTACCACAATTACTTCTAACGGAGGGTGGTCAAATCCGTCAACTAACTGAGAAGTTGATACCTCAATCACTTCTAAGGGGTGGTCTACCTTGGATTACAAGTACTAAGTTTGTTTGGTTTATGATAATGGTCTATTACTACACATGTAATATGTTCTATATAAGCATGTTTTACTTACGGCAACCCTAATGCATGTCATATTGATATATGCTCATTTATTTCCTAATTATGCATTTCGATTATGTTGCCTATCTCTTATTGCTTTATGCCCCACATACTTAGTACATTCAAACATACTAACGCATACTCTATGCCTATATGATGTTACCGTATAGGAATCGGAGCTCCTCATGATCATTCTCATCCTCCTCCACGTGGCTAGTACAATTTCTCGCAAGCAAGCTAGTGAGTCCTCAAGTTTGGGGACAGTGTCTTTGATCTTATGTTATGTATAAAGACTTTCTTTCATTTATTGTATTCTTTGATCATGAGGGTGAGCCTGTTTGCATGTCTTAACCCCTGCTAAATTCTATGTTTAGAGGAGTGGTTGGACAAGTTATGTAATGATGCTATAAGTTTGACTCTCCTTGACTCTTTTGATATTTTATGAAATGAAGGATTTCCCTTAGTCCTATGCCCTTATTTTTATACCTTTATTGTTGTTTAATTGCTTTTGCAACCAAGGATGTGTAATTATATGTTAAGAGGCTTTATTATGGTCCTTCAGGTTCCCCATTCGCCGTGTCATATCTAGGCCCTAGGCTTTGGTCGTAAGAAACTTGGTATCAGAGCACTAGGTTGTTAATGGTCCTTGGCATCCAACACATCATGTCTATTAAAGTCTTATTCATGGTTGTGTTGTGTACCACAACTATGATTAAGGGGCTATGAGGCATTTTAAGAAATATTTCCCTTCTTCTTACTCTATGTCATGCTAATAGAAGGTGAGGTAAGGTTTCCCCCATAATGATTGTTATTTGCTATGCTATATCATGCCTAACACAAGAAGAAGAAAAGTCTGTACACCTGAGGAACAAACGACTCATAGAGAGCTCTGGATGCTCTTACCTTGCAAGCTCAAGTTGTGGCTAATCAATTAAATCAAGGGGCCCAATCTTCTCATGCTCCTACTTTGGCATCATGAGTCAGAAGCTTTATGAGCATAAACCCATTTGAGTTCAATGGGTCTAAGGTAGATAAGGACCCTAAGAGTTTATTGATGTGGTATACAAATTATTGGCTATCATGGGTGTGAAGTCAGAAGATAAGGCAAAGTTGGTGCTTAATAACTCAAGGGGGTTGCTCAAATATGGTACACTTAATAGAAGGAGGAGAAAAGGAACAATAATGTGGTTCTACGGGAGGAGTTTAAGGAGACTTACGTCAACTAATTCTTTCCTCTTGAGCTTAGGGAGGCTAAAATGATGGAGTTCATGAATTTGAAGCAAGGATCTATGAGTATGAGGGAGTATACCCTCAAATTCAACCAACTCACTTAATATAGTTAATATCTGGTTACTGACTTGAGGTCTAGAATGAATAAGTTTATGATGGTTGTATTTGATTTGTTGAGTGAAAAATGTCCTACCTCTATGTTGATTAGTGACATGAATTTGTCCCGCTTGATGACTTATACCAAACAATTGTAGGGCAAGAAGTTGAGAAAGAGAACGAGTAATGAGGCCTAGAGGGCCCATTTTGATGATAAGTTCCAAAGTCGTAAAGGTGGTTGGTTTCATCTAGGCTAAGGGTCCTCACATACTCCTAATAGAAGGTTTACCAATCACTACCCAAGGGCCAAAGATGTTGGTGGTATGGTGCCTAATGATATATGTCCAAAGTATGATAAGGGTCATGGTTGCTCATGCTTGAGGGATACCAATGCTTGGTTTGGTTGTGGAGGAGTAGGCCACAAGATGATTGATTGTCCTTGTAATAGCAACAAGGGTAAGGATGTTCTTCCATAAGGCAAGAGTGCTAATGTGGTCCTTTGGGGAGAGAAGGTCAACAAGGTGTTGCCTCAAGGCACAATAGGTTCTATGCACTCCAAGGGAGACAAGGGACTGATTAGGTGCATGATGTCATCATCAAAATATTAAAAGTCTTTGATTTTGATGAGTATGCATTGATAGACTTGGGTTACACTCTTTTTTTTGTTACTCCTTTTTCTTCCAAAAAGTTTCATGTTGAGCCCAAATTGTTGTGTGAGTCTAATGAGGTGTCTACTCACATTGGTGCATCTATTATAGCTAGAAAGGTCTATAGAAATTTTCCCCTTTGCAACTTGCATAAACTATTGCCTTGTGATCTTGTTGAGTTGGGTATGGTGAATTTTGTTGTCATTCTTGGGATGGACTAGTTGCATGCATATTATGCCTTCGTTGATTGTAGAACCCATAAGGTCAAGTTTCAATTCCAAAATGAACCTGTTCCTGAGTGGGAGAGTCATGATATGGTGGCCAAGGGTAGGTTCATCTCTTGCATTAAAGCCCAAAGGTTGATCTCTAAGGGGTGTCTTTATCATCTTGTGAGGGATAGGGATGTGGAGTCGAAAGTCCTTTCTATAGAGTCAGTTCTAGTGATAAATGAGTTCCTTGATGTCTTTCCAAATGACCTTTCTGATGTTCCTCCAGAAAGGGAAATAGACTTTGGTATAGACCTTCTACCCGATACTTAACCCATTTCCATTGCCCTTTAGCATATAGACCCAGTGGAGTTAAAGGAGTTGAAAGAGCAATGAGGGACTTGTTGGAGAGGGGTTTTATTATGCCTAGTAAATCACCTTGGGGTGCAACAGTATTGGTTGTAAAGAAGAAGGATGGATCTCTTATAATGTGTATTGACTATCGGCAACTTAATTGGGTTACCATCAAGAATAAGTTCCCTCTCTGAAGGATTGATGATTTGCTTGACCAACTTTAAGGGGCTAGTCACTTCTCTGAGATTGATCTGCGGTCCAAGTATCATCAAGTGAAGGTTAGGGAGAGTGTGACATTCCTAAGATGGCCTTCTGGACTAGGTATGGGCATTACAAATTTGTTGTTATGTCTTTTGTGTTAACTAATGCACTAGTTATCTTTATGGATCTAATAAATAGGGTCTTTAAAACCTACCATGATTCGTTTGTTATGGTTTTCATTGATGATATCTTGATCTACTCTCATAGTGAGGAGGAGCATATTGCTTATTTGAGGATAGTGTTTACAAAATTAAGAGAAGAGAAGTTGTATGCTAAGTATGAGAAGTGTGAATTTTTGTTGAAGGAGGTTGCCTTTCTAGGTCATGTGGTGTCAGGGGATGGTATTAAAGTGGATCCTAGAAAGATGGAAGTGATTAGAAATTGGCCAAGGCCATTGACCCCATCAGACATTAGTTTTGCTTAGGGGGTTAATACCGAGGTTTGTGAATATGTTCTCTTCTATTTCTTCTCCCATGATTAAGTTGACTTAAAAGAAGTTGAAATTTGTGTGGACTGATGTGTGAGAAAAGAGTTTCCAAATGTTGAAAGATAAGCTTGTGTCTGCTCCTATTTTGTCTCAACTGAAAGGGTAGAAAGGGTTTGTTGTGTATTGTGATGCCTCCCGGATTGGTTTGGGTTGTGTTTTGATGCAAAATGGTAAGGTTATAGCCTATGCTTCTAGGCAACTCAAAGTGCATAAAAAGAATTGTCCTACTCATGATATTAAATTGTTGTCATGGTTTTTTCATTGAAAAATTTGCGTCTTTATTTGTATGGGGTGCATGTTGATGTGTTCACCGATCATAAGAGTCTCCAATATGTGTTCACATAAAAGGATCTCAACTTGAGACAAAGAAGATTGTTAGAACTACTTAAGAATTATGATATGAGTGTGTATTATCATCTTGGAAAGGCTAATGTTGTGGCCAATGCTTTGAGTAAGGTGTCTATAGGTAGCCTAGCTCATGTTGACGATGAGGGCAAAGAGGTGGTTAGAGAGGTCCATTAGTTAGCTAGATTGGGGGTTAGGTTTGAAGAGGTTGATAATGGTGGTATTATGGTTGTTGATGGTTCTAATTCTTTCTTAGTTGATAAGGTAAAATCAAAGCAAGATCTTGACCCTTCCTTATTAGAATTGAAGGCCTTTGTGAGAGAGGTCAAGGTGGAGGTTTTCTCCCAAGGGGGAGATGGTGCCCTTAGATACCAAGGTAGGTTGTTTGTACCTTTTGTTGATGATTTGGGAAAGGAGATTCTTCATGAGGCTCATAATTCTCCTTATTCTATTCACCCCAGTTCTACTAAGATGTATAAAGATTTGAGGGATGTGTTTTTATGGGGTGATATGAAAAAGGACATTGCCAAGTTTGTTTCAAATTATCATTGTTAAGAACAAGTCAAAGCTGAGAATCAAAGGTCTGGTGGTCTAACACAAGATATAGAGATTCCTATTTGGAAGTGGGAGGATATTAACATGGATTTTGTGGTTGGCTTGCCTAAGACTAGAAAGGGTTTTGATTCTAATAGGGTTGTGGTTGATAGAATGACAAGGTCATCTCATTTCCTACTAGTTAAGACTACTTATGGGACTAAAGAGTATGCTAAGTTGTACATTCATGAATTGGTTAAATTTCATGGAGCTCCCTTGTCCATCATACCGGATCATGGTGCTCAATTCACTTCACACTTTTGGAGGTCCTTCCAAGGAGGTCTTGGTACCAAGGTAAAGCTTAGTACGACCTTTCACCCTCAAATGGATAGCCAAGCCGAAAGAACTATCCAA
>JAOTQJ010105286.1:0-11334 GCA_025642045.1 Solanum sejunctum | reverse complement strand
AAAAAACAAAAACTAACATCCACAATATAAGTAAAAACAATATCCAAACTAAAAATATTTAAACACATCCAAAAACCAACATAATAAAAAGATTGTCTAACAATAGAACAAAGTATCCAACATAGCAAAATAAGAGTTGAGGTCAAAAGAAGTCAAACATCATGGTGCATCAAGCACCGGTCTCTGGCTCATCTGTGGGATCCTGGGGCACTATCTCCTATGCAATAGTGCCGGAACTACCCATTCTATGGGGTGTGCAGCTCCCGATCTCTCTGAATAGCCGCCAACAATAGCGACTCCTACACCACCTCCTTGGGTATGGGCTCCTCCTCAGGTATCGGCCTCTTTGGAGTCGGCTATGGATCATCATCGTGTTCAAGGGGCCTCTTCCCACGGACGTCAAAACGGTCAGTTAGCCACTCAAATACCTCATCGCCTGCCAGTGCTACCTCTGGGACTATAACAGGGTTGCTAACATCTGCAACAAGTTGGCCTGAACTTGGCCAACTCCTATATAGCTGCACTCGTGTTAGCAGGCCGAGCTCCCTCAAGTCTCTGTTGGACTCTCACCTCAAAAGCATCAACTTGGTCATCCACCGCTCTGACCCTCTCATTTACCAATGCATGGGTGAATGCCTTCATCCTCAACTCTAAGTCCTGTACAGTCTAGTCAACCCAAGGTTTGACCCATTCAGATAGAACCTAGAGTCTAGACTCCGTCGTAGCCACCCTGCGTAATAATGCCTGAAAAGCAATAGCAGAAGCAAGAGAATCAACCAGTAATGATGTTGTTGCTGGTGCCGGAGTATTGGAGGATGGTGTAGACTCTATCTCCATGGCTGGTGTAGGTTCTATAGTAACTGAAGTGGTGCCGGTGGTAGCTGGAGGTACACTCTACGTCAGAGGCTCTACTGGGAATAGCTCTGAAATAGGAAGAGCTACTCGTGGTAAGGCCATTGGGTTCTCACCAACCTTTATCATACTGGGATACATGGTTCGTGTGGCCTCTACATGATGGTCCTGGTGGGGGTCAATAGGAACACTTGCTACACTGGATAATCGTAGAATTCTTTTTTTTCGAATTTTGTTCAAATGGATTAGAATCAAAAACGGCAGTGAGGTGTTCTTCTGAGCTACAACCTCGTGAATACACTCGGAGATAATTTGGGCCCAATCTATAGCATAACCAGCTAGAATGCTGGACAATAATACCGCTCTCTTTAGGTGATCACATTATCCGTGAAGGTTGGCCTAATGTGCAAACGTATAATAGACCACCAGAACTTAGCCCGGAATGAGAGGTGGGCTTTCACAATCGGATCTACGTGGTTTGTCACCCACATTGGCTCTACACTCGCCTTACAAATTTGGCTAGCAATCTACTGCAGAAGCTTTATCCTAGCCTTGATGTCCTTCCCAGTCAGCGCTCTCCTCATTTTATCAATACGGCCATCGTACTCTGCGGTAGACTGAGGTACTTGGTAATTGGGCCCAAACTAAACTTGTCAGATCATCTCCTCTAAGATATCAACCTTCCTACCTTAGACTGTCACCACCCATAGACTCGGCTGCTCAATCAGCTTCTTATTCTTCGGCAACCCCCGGCATAGTGTAGCAAGATACGCCGCATAGAACTTATGGACTATGTAAGGAGCATATTTTCCTAGCTATTGTATGGTCCATCATAGTCCGTTCTTATCCAACAAAACATCCAATCTAGGCACCATGTTTAATCCTGAGGCATTCAATCTTGACTCCTCATGAAACTAGCAGATTGGTTTGCCTTGCCCCTTTGGCTCTAACCCCTAGTCGTATATTTCTTTCATACCTGTAACACAGCATCTGGGATCAGCTGGGGGTTGGCACTAGACTTTCTCCTGCTGGGCCTGGGAGGTGCTTTCTGATTCTGATTCTGACCCTGAGTGTGAGGGGGTCATTTGTGGTAGGCTGCTATTTGACCCGTCCCCGTTACCCTGTTGTTCCTCCTGTTTACACTGGGAGGAACTACTAACTTCCATGGGCATCTGTGCTCCAAGTGTCTGGGTCTGTGGTCTATTTGCTTCACAGTCTACGCTGACTCTATGCACTTCCACAAAGCCCCCGAAATGCTCAATCTCAGAGGATTCTTTCATCAACCTCTGTTGAAGAGTTTGAATTACACGTTTTTCCTTTGGGGGCATTTCATCTGCAAACCAACCATATAGAATCATATAAGTTCAAGATGTTTGATCCAATAAATCACATAATAAAGAATAAGAAATGCAAATACTGAAGTGTACAAACAAAATAAAACAGAAGAAAGATCACTGGAACACTTGCAGGTCTGTAGATATGAGTGCAGTTATGACTCGTGGATGCCCAACGAGTCTTACACTGGCCTCGTGGTAATAGCATGACTTAGCAAAATATAATCTGACCTCAGATAAGAGAGATAGTTATGACATATAGGGGAATCTACGAGTCGTAGTCTATCCTCGTACCAAATTTTAGAGATATTTGTAGGAACTGAGTTAGGATTACGAGACCCTCCCTACGAGACGTAAGAGGCATTATGAGTCATATGAGAGTCATGTATAGGAAATATAAATAAACCACAAGTGACTAATGCTTGATATCCACTATGACTCATAGAGGGGGCCTACAGTCATAGGAGTGCCTCGTGGCTTAAAACAGAAGGCACCAATAGTGCCTATAATTTTCCCATAACAAGCACCAACTAAAACACACAATTCAACATACTTCAAAAAAAAATAACAATATCAAATACTTGGCACATAAGCAATCCCTTAATAACATCAGAAATTCAGAACAACCATCATCCCTAACAATCGAAATCAATTCAACATTATGTCAAGTATGCTAAAGCAAAATACTTTTTTTTATGCTCACACTAGAATAAATAGAACATTTAATAGAATCATTTGAACTATTTCAATCTAGTCCACAGGATAAAGCATAAGCAACACACCCACACCTTCTAAATTCAAATTTCTAATAACAATACAGACCATGAGTGGGCACAGTCAGACACTATATTCCACGAATCATAATTTTCGCATTTACAATCATCCACTCAAGAATCCAATAAGATTTGATTCATAATTCAACTCTTCAAAACATAAAAACCCTAGGGGGATCTACAGTGCTCCTGCCACTTCGGGTTATGACCACCATGCAATGCCCTTCATTTTTAGGATTTTGAACTGTATTGCTTGGTAAGGTGCCTTTTTAGCATTGGTTCAACTATGAAGAAACTTTTCCAAATGGCTATTCAAGTTGCTTAAATTTGCCATCGAGTGAGACTCTATTGTTTGGTTAATACTTGAAATATCCGCTTTCATTCCCTTTAAAGTCTCATCTTGATGGTCAGCCCTCTTCAATAACTTTTTGAACATCTCTTCGATCTTGGAGTTGCTTGATACAGCATCACAGTTGTGAGGTGGCATATAAGGACCATTCTTGTAGCCCTCTCTTCTTCCCCATTCGGCATCTGGCACTCGCTCTCTCTTATAGTATCTGCCTTGGTTGTCTCTATACATTCCATCATGGTTGAAATTCCAACCTTGATTCCCGAACCCTAGCCTCCAATAGTCCGAATTGGACCCTTGGGGATTATTCTGGAAACCCGCCGCTTGGTTGCTTACAAAACATGCATTTTCATCAAAGAATAGATCATCATAGATGGGAGCCTTTGGAAGTTGGTGGGTAACTGTCTTGACACTTGCTTAATTTTGCTTTAAAACCAAGTCCATACTTGTGCGAAGTTGAGTAAGTTGCTTCATGATCTTACCTCTGCTTGCTCATTATTGGTGTTAACCGCACAAGAAGGTTTTATCACACCTCGCTCCTGTTGCCCCCATGCTCTATTTGTTTTGACTACTTGCTCCATTCTTGCAGCTACCAATGTAAAAGGTTGGTCAAGGAACATGCCTCCCATGATTATTTTGGAGTAAGCTTGACTATTCTCGTCAAGCGCCCGATAGAAAAATCTTGACCAAAGCATCATCAACAATCTTGTGATCGGGGACCATCCTCAAGCATTTAGTAAACCTCTCCCATATTATGCTAATAGAGTCACCTGCCAATTGCTCAAAGTCATTGATTTGGTCTTTGATCTTTAACATTTTAGATCTTGAAAAATATCTTTCAAGGAATACTCTCTGAAGATCAACCCAACTGGTAATAGTGCCCGAGGAAGCTCAGACAACCATACAACTGCATTGTCAGTCAATAACAGTGGAAACGCCCTTAAACCAATAGCATCAAGAGAAAGATTTTGTCCCCATGACACTCTTGCAAACAAACACAACATTTTGGAGATGACTGTGGGGATTCTCTGATGGTAGCCCTGTAAATAGTTCGCAATTTTGGAGCATTTGGAGCAATCCACTCAATACCGTGAACTTAGTATCTACTAGTAAAGGAGACAGTACTATGGCACTAGTAACGTCCATAGCCATAGGGTTCTATCGATATTGATTCCATCCATAAGTGTCTTCATTGAAGTCCCTAAGTTGTGACTTGTTACCCCTAGGTTGTAGATTCTCCTATCTACGTATATCCTCATTTGCATTCATATCCTCCTTAACCTCGATATCCTCATTCATGTGAGCCATTCTTTTTGGTAGCCGATAGATCTCCAAATTGAGTGGAGCTAAGGGATTGCCTTGGCTTCTGGTGTTGGGCATATAACCTAGTACACCCTGCAAATAAAATCAAATAACAAAAACAAAAATAAAAGTAAAATATAAGAGATTCTAGAAATCAACACTAGAACTAACTAATAGTGAATTCAAGTCAAAACCTAGTCTTATTCCCCAGTAACGACGCTATAATTTTTTACTGATGTTCACGCTCCAATAAGAAAGCAATCATTGTCAACAATTAACCTAACCAAAGGTTAGAGCCGAATATACAGAGAATACGGGGCTTGACTACCAGAGTCCACTACTAATTATTTTAAGCATAAATAACTAAAATCTCTAAATGAGGGGGGGCGGATTTGTGATTCAAAATAAAATAGAATAAATACTAAACTAAGATGCAAGGAAACACTCAATTTTAAGGACAACTTGGGAATTCTGTTCACTATGGTTCGTTGACTCGATTTCCCTAGGCAACATAACTATAATTGGAAATTCGTATGTAGGATGTAACTTAGGTTCTTCCAGCCCTTTTATGAAGGTAAAGGTCGAATTTCACCATGGCTCTTGGTCGGCCACCATGGCGTGCCAAGTAACCGTTACCAATTGTCCCAATCAACCTCCCCTTGGTCAGGTTTGGTTGATTAGACAAGAACATATCAATCGAATGTTATCTATTTCCCTTTTCCTATTCCTCACTACATTGGTCGAGCTGGTGATAGTAGGCAGGGTTTGGTGTTGGCCACCACCAGACTACAATTATAATGAAGGGAAATAGATAATACATGCAAACCCCAATTACAGAAATGCAAGAAACTTAGATTATTTCAAGTCAACTACTCATGATTCTCACAACCCCAAGTTGTGGGTGCTTACCTACTCATGGCTAAGGCAAAATAAGCAAACACGCTAATACAAGACATAAATGACAGTTTTACCACAAGCACTGAAGAATGTAGGCACCACAAGTTGCAAATCCAAAAGCTTGATTGATCAACAATGAATAAAAAGCAAGATTTGCAATCCCCAAAATGGGTTTTCCAAGAGAAAATGATAAACTAACTAAAAAACTAAGAAAAGATTCAAAAGATGATGATAAAATATCTTCAAGTCGAACTCTCTTCCTAAAACCCTAACTTAAACTATATATATACTTATAAAATAACCCTAGAATTTACACAGAAAAGATAGATAACAGTTGATAAGTCTCGCAGGTATGACTCGTAGGATGACCTATGAGTCATAGTCGGGGTCTCATATCAGGTTCTTGGTATCTTGGACTAAACTGGTACAACCCATAGGTACGAGTCATTACTTGATCTATGACTTGTATGTTTCTTTCGTAGTCTTGGCCTTCAGTTTTTGTCCAACATTATGGCTCTCTGATTCTTGCTACGAGTCATCTTATATGAGTCATGGTGAGACTTATGACTCGTAGGATGGCCTCGTAGAGGTGATATCCACTTAGCAGATTTTTGAAATTCTGGTCTCTAATTCTTGCTATGACATACCTTATGACTCGTAGCTTGGGCTATGACTTGTAGGTGTGCTTGTATGTCCTAAGCTTCAGCAAAATCTATAACTTTTCTTCAAAATCATGTCAACTTAACTTTTCTGCAAAAACAACACAAAAACACATAAAAATCATAAAAAATTGCATTAAGAACTCACAAAATCCCTTGTTTTAGGAATTAAATGTAATGTGTATTTTGACAACACAACAGCTGGGTGCCCAATTGTTTACTTGTGGATCCATCTCAGCTTATCACACTCTGATTGTGCGTGGGTGTACCTTCTGGGCTTATAGGGGGTGAGGGGACATTCAGGCTTAGACACTAAGGCCTTACACCCATATATTGCCGACCCTTGATCTTATGATGTGGGGAGCAGGGCTTTGTGATGATTGCGCGAAGGTTTTAGTGATTTTCTATCAAATATTTTGTACGGGTGTACCCTCGAGCTTATGGGGTCCTTATGGCATATAGGCATAGATCTTAGGGCCTTACACCTATGTATAGCTCTATGCTTCTATTTCAGTGACCAATATGAAATGGGTTCAGCCAATTCCGACAGATGATGTGTCCTGTATTGCCGTATTTGGGTTCAGTTGATGTTCTGGGGTGATATGATGAGTTTATTGCTTTTAGATACCTTTGAGCTTCCTTACGCAGTTATTTCACTTAGTCGATCGATGATGCCTACGAGGTGCCTTTTTTTGGTATTCACCCCTACTTCTGCAACTCCCCTTGGTACCGGTCCAGGTATCAATTAGGGACGTTGATTTTTCAGGGGATTTTGGGAGCGAGGAGACTTCTTTTGGTAAGCATCGACAAATCTAATCTGTCACAGTCACCTTCCTTTTATTGTCCATCCTTTGTTATTGGACTCTAGCCATGTGCAGTAGACTATGTATTTTTGTAGTCTTTTCTCGAATTGGCTATGTACTCATTCGCGTATTGTGATTATGTACTGCTGACTTCCAGATTTTGGGTAGTTCTCTATGGTTGTTGTGCCATTATTTATACTGTTTGGACTTGTCTAGATGCTAGGACAGGTACCCTTGGGTAGGTTCTTGGCTTAACTGTATGTGGGACCTAGCAGGTGCCATCATGTCAAGAACCGGGTCATAACAGGAATTGACGAAATCAAATTCCAAGACTCAAAACTCAAAATGACCACAAAACTCGAAATGTCCAACTTTAAGCCTTTTAAAACTCTTTCTTTTGCAAAATTCCAACTTTTTACAATAATTTCAAACTTTAGACTTATCCACAAATGATTCAAGACAACTTCCAAGAGGGACAAAACCATAATTTGATCGAAAATGCCAATGATGACCTTTGAGATCATTATAAAAAGTCACTTGGTAATTTTAAGATAAAGTTAATAACTATGATAATAAAATATTTAAATTAAAGGATAAAATGTATTTGAATTTAAAAATACATAAGATTTTTAAAAAAGATTGAAAAGATTTTTATTAGTTTTAAACTAGATACTTACTATTAAAAGAGTTCTAAATAAATGCTTACTATTTCATAAACTTATTATATCTAGATATAACTATATAAGAAGTGGGAATAAGCACAACACTTGGCGTCAACACGACAGCTTATCTTGTTTTCTTCCCTTGAAAGAAATAATTAAGTTGCTTAGCCCAGTGGTTGAAGTATGATATTACATGCAAGACTAAGTGAGTTCAAACCTCAATCGTAGCACTTCATTTTTTACATGCCAGTTGAAGTGCAGCTCACTTACAATAATCAATAATTTAACTAAATTGAAAAAATTTGATTGACTCTCAAAAAATTTAAACGCGGAACATAAATTAAAATAAAATAAGTAACATATATTATTTAAAATTAACATAAAATATACTATAAGTCTCAATAATTAAGAACTTAATTTTTTTACGTTGCACCCTACTTCTTCAGTGTAATGGCAAAATTAAAAGCATCATTTTGCAGTACATTTTCCCTCACAGCTTGTGTCTGCGTCATTTTGGTGCTAATGACCCATGTTCTCAAAACAAATGGTAGTGTATGTCTATTAAAAATTGATGTTATACCAAGCAAAGGAGGTGATAAGAAACATGATTGTGACTCAAATTGTAAATTTGCCTATGAAAAAACATATGTTGTTGCTGAGTGCATTGAGAAAAATAAAGGCGACGATCCCATTTGTCTGTCTTTTTACAATATTGACAAACCTTGTTGATAGCCGAATATTCAAATGTTTTCGACGAAAATTTAGTCACTGTGCATCTTATTTAAATTGTTTCTTAATGTTTATTTATACAAAAAAATTATAAATAAAAGTGTCTGTATCAGTGTGGCATAAATTGAGATAAAAAAATAACATATATAGACTCATGCTTGATTAATCTTTGAACCAAACTAAATATTGTCTCCATTTTAATTAATTATTTCTATTTAATTTGAAAAAAAATTTTAACAAAATTTATAAATTTTGCGATCTTAAATTAAATATGTCAAATTATTTGACTCAACTATAAAAAAATTTTTTTAGGTGTTATGGTAACATGTCATGTGGAGAGTTCAATTTTAAAAGTTATCAAAAAAAGAGGGAGAAAGAAAGAGACATTCTTTTTTCCTGCATTTATGTCATGCCTCCAAACCTATAAAGAAGGACAGACACTCGATGCCCTCAAGGCCCGAGATAAACAACATACAATTTGTACTTACTATGCATATGATTATGACTACTACACATCAGTGGAAGGTCATGCAACCTGGTAGAGATAAGAGATCAAAGTAGGTAACATCAAAACTTACATATCAGACTTGGCCATTGAGGCCACAACTATTTAGAGACAATATATACAATAAGTCTACAAAGTCCCTATAAAATAACATAGGTCGGCACAGGCCCCGTCTTACTTTGAACTATTATCCAATACCAAAATGCATATACTAACGACTCAGTAAAGCCCTGAATCAACTTGGAGCTCACCAAAAGTAGCTGAGAGTCGGGTGTACCTACACTGAAAGTCTACTAGCTGGAGTACCTGTACCTACAGCATGAATTGCAGCATCCCTCAAAAGGGATGTCAGTACAAATAATTTATTGAATATGTAAGGCAATAGCATAAGTAAAATGCAAACTCAAGTGAAATTAAATGGTGTTATATAAATGTAAGACCATAATAAAAGACCACCTGGGTTATACTTAGGGAACCATGTACATTATATTCTTTTTTTTACTCTTTCGTGTTTAATGAATTTCTTTTGACATGTATTACATGTGGCTAGCTGATCAGTGGTTAAAAGAGGATGACTCATGCTAGGCATTTTAAACCCTGGGATGTTGTCCTCATATTGTACAAATCGAGTTCAACCCATGCTAGGCTCTTGTCCCTTGGCTGCCACCCTTATAAACTAAGTGAGATTGACCTATGCTAGGCTTTGTCCCTGGGCTGCCACCCATGCACTCTGAACATTATATCAAGTTATTTTTTAATACTTCGAGATTGTTACATTGGTGGTCATAATAAATTTTGGAGCTTTGGAACTATGTACCAGTAATATAAGATGGGACAATGATTAGTTAAGGTAGTACCATAATATAAGAATCAAATGTAACATTGACGTACTACTTAGGAGTATAAATGACAGAATTGGCCTTGCGAATGAACATGAACTCCTCATGCTAGTGCTTGAAGGAGTAAGACTACTAATAAACAGTATCGCCACTATTGGAATAGCACTTGAGAAGCTTACTAATTGATAGTGACGTGAGTGTTAGATTTCATCCCAAAGAATATTGAATTGGATAGCCTTAAATACCTTGTCGTGCCACTTTGTTATCACTATAATGTAACCTCCTCATTTTTCAAATATTTATCTACAATTGAGTGGATGATGATACCAGTATTAGTAGTGAATAAACACCACGTGGGCAGTTCACTCACACCCACAAGTTACACCCAGGCAGCAAGCCCATAATTACCAAACTAAGGGTGTTCCTTCAACCTCTTCTCCTCTAATTGCATTCTGGTCACACCTCTTACCGTAACATACATAAAATAGCCCCTAAATATCATAATGTAGCCGGAGCAATGTGAACTTATAGTATCCAAGCATTGTCTCATGAGTTTCTACTAACATTACACTTTTAGTTCTGAAAGGAGCTCACAATTGAAATTAAAGGGGACTCCCCTCCATGGTTATCCTAACATGCACAAACCGCCAGCAAACCTTCCCACGAGATCACATCACATAAAAAGAATCACTCCGACCTCACTGATACATATATTGTTCCCTAATTAATTCAAGCACAAAAGAAGGAGAAAAGTACAGTAGTTTACCTTACTTGTTGGGGATTCTTGATCTCTTAACTTATATTTTCCAAGGGTTGAACTCTCCTCAATCTAGCTTGAGATGAGGATAATACTCAAGAACCCTAAGGAATTTTATGGCTGCTATATGAAATAAAAGAGGAAAGAAAGAGAACTTTATTTAGATTTTTCTCATGTGAAAAATATCTAAAAGGAGCTGGTTATATTCCCTTTTAAAGGGATCAATTTTGGCCGACTTTCTCCTCAATTTTTGGCCACAATTTTCCAAGTAGGTGATGTACCTACTTGGTCTTTTTAGCTTGGGCCTTTTGGACCTCAACTTATTGGGCTTTAGCTGTCCATTCTTCTCCTTTTTCCTTCACTTGGGTTGGGATAGAGGTTTTAATTAAATGATTAGTACTCTTGGACCATATATGATGGTCAAACAAGCCTTAGTAGGGGGTGCACTTACTTGGCCCTTTAGGCTGGTCAAAAAGTCTAAGTAGGTGATACACCTACTTGCTTCATTAAGTCAACCAAGCAGTTCATTATCTTACCTTATTTTCCAAATCTTAATCTCATATATTGTGTCTTAATACTTCACTTTAGACTTTCAACTCAAATAGCATCTTATTATTCCGAATTTAAATGCTTTCGTCGAGTTTAACTTAGACTCATACCCGCTAGAACATGTAGGATCTCAAAACAACTCTCGATACAATTCAAATTATCACCACTCTTAGAAAATAAACTTAGTCCCTCACATATATCATAAGCCCATGTCAAGTGTTATATAGATGGGACTAGCATATAAAAAATATGGAGTGTTACAGTTTACTACTTCTAAAATAAATTTAAATATATTTGATTTAAGTATTAAATTAATAAAAATTA
>JAOTQJ010105224.1:0-11336 GCA_025642045.1 Solanum sejunctum | reverse complement strand
AACAGAGGAAACTCTGTCAAAATTTTTGTGGAATTCCTTAGCTGTCGTAAGTAAAGATTCAGTATAAGTGGTTGTCGTGGTGTCCTATCGGCACCATTCGCGGCCTCGGGGTTGGGTCGTGACATGTACGCATTACTGGGTGATGTTCTGTCAAAATACAACACTTTTGATGCCTAAAACTAGGGATTTTGTGAGTTCTTAATGCAATGTTTTATGGATTTTATGTGTTTTTGTGTTGTTATTGTAGAAAAGGTAGGTTGACATAATTTTGGAGAAATATTGTAGATTTTGCTAAAGTACAGGACATACAAGCTCACCTACGAGTCGTAGCCCAAGCTACGAGTAGGGTGCTCTCATAGCAAAATACAAACACCAAAAATAAAAAATCTACTAAGTGAAGTTTAGACCTACGAGGCCATCCTACGAGTCGTAGGTCTCACTACAACTCGTATAGGTGGACTCATAGAAAAAATTAGAAATCTAAAACCTTGGACCAAAAATCAAAGGCTTGGACTACGAGAGAAGCATATGAGTCATAGCCCAAGCAATGACTCATACCAGTGGGTCATACCAGTTGAGTCTAAGATGCCAAGAACTTGATACGAGACCCCAATTATGACTTATAGGTTGCCTTACGAGTTGTACCTATGAGGCATACCAGCTGCCAGCTATCATTTTTGTGTAATTTTTAGGGCTAATATGTAAACACTTTAAATACTTTAAGTTAGGATTGTATTTGAGAGATTTTAGATAGTGAACATTGAATGTGCCTTTGAATGTTCTCTCAAGAATATTTTAAGGTTTTAGCTTAGTTTTTCATTTTCTCTTGGAAAAACTACTTTTGGGGATTACAAATCTTACTTTGTACTCATTATCAATCAATCAAGATTATGGTTTGCAACTTGTGGTGTCTTCACTCTTCATTGCTTTGGGTAAAATTCTCAACTATGTCTTGTATTTGCAATTTTGTTGGTTTTGCCTTAGCTATGAGTAGCTATGCAACCACAACTTAGGGTTGTGGGAACCATGGGTAGTTGACTTGAGATGACCTAAATTTATTACATTTCTATGATTGGGGTTTTGCAAGTATCATTTATTTCCCTTCAGTTTGATTGTTGTTTGGTGGTGGCCAACACTAAACCTTGCCTACTATCATGATCCTGACCAAGGTAGTGACAAATAAGAAAAAGGAAGTAAATGATAGAATTCGATCGATGTTTTCTCATCTATTAAACCAAACTTGACCAAAGGTAATGGTTAGTAGGCACACCATGGTTGCCGCGTGGTGAAATTTGACCTTCACCTTCATAAGAGGGCTAGAAGAACCTAAGTTACCATCCTGCATGCGAATTTCCAATTGTAGTTGTGTGTCTAGGATAATCGAGTCAACGGACCATGGGAAACACAATTCCCAAGTTGCCCCAAAAATTGAGTGTTTCTTTGTATCTTCATTTAGTGTTTATTTTACTTTTGCTTTTAATCAGAAACCCCCTTCGTTTAGAGATTTTAGTTATAGATGCTTGAAATGATTGATAGTGAAGTCTTGTAGTCAAGCCCCATATTCTCTGTGGATTCGACCCTAACCTTCGATTAGGTTAATTACTGACAACGACTGCTTTCTTATTAGAGCGTGAACATCATCACTGGGCCTGGGTGACACTATATCTTTCATTATTCTTCCGTATTGCTAGTGGACTTCAAGTGTTCCCGAGTTGTTGTGTGATGTTTGGAGTGTACCCCTTTGTTGAGTCTATTGTAGTTAGAAAGTTCATAGGTATTGTTCCGTGTGCATATTGCATTTGGTCTTGCCTTGTGACTTGTTAGGTTTGATATGGTGGATTTGATGCCATACTTGGGATGGATTAGTTGCATAGATGTTGTGTCTCCTTTGATTGTATGACCTGCAGAGGTTGATTCCAATTCTCTAATAAACCCATCCTTGAGTGGGGGCTTATAAGGTGGTCGTGAAGGGGTAAGTTAGTTTCTTGTCATAAGGTACAATTGATATCTAAGGGTTGCATTTATCATCTTATAAGAGTTAGGGGTGTTAAACCTAAGTTATTTCTGCTGAGTTGTTTGTGGTGGTCTCTAGTGATAAAGTATTGATTTATCTAGAGTGTGTGAACCATAGAGAAGTTAAATGCTAAGTATGCAAAATGTGAATTTTGGTTGAAGGAGGTTACCTTTCTAGGTCATGTTGTGCCGGGGAATAGTATTAAGGTGGATCCAATGGAGACAGATGTGATTAGAAATTGGCCTAGACCTTTGATTCCGGCTGAAGTTAGAAGCTTCTTGGGATTAGCGGGTTACTATCGAAGGTTTGTGAATGGGTTCTCTTCTATTGCTTTACCCATTACTAAGTTGACTCAAAAGAAGTCTAAAATTATGTGGACCAATGAGTGCGAAAAGAGTTTCCATACCTTGAAGGATAAGCTTGTCTTTGCTCTCTACCAGAAGGGTTATGTTTTGATGCAAAATGGCAAGGTGATAGCCTTTGCTTCTAGAAAATTTGAGATACATGAGAAGGACTATCCTATCTATAAGCTTGAATTGGCCTCCATGGTATTTGCTTCAAAATTTGACATCATTATTTGTACGGGGTGCATGCTAATATGCTTACCGATCACAAGAGTCTCCAATATGTGTTCACCCAAAGGATCTTAGCTTGAGACAAAGAAGGTGGTTAGAACTTCTCAAGATTATGATATGAGTGTGCATTATTGTAACACCCCACATCATAAAATACTAGTACTATGCGAATGAAACATCATATGGTTTTGTCAAACTAGTGCCCGATTTTTAAGTGCTTGAATCTCAAATTAGAGGGTATTTTATATATTTAACGCTGAAGAGGGTCCATTGTAAATACGTTTTATGTAAAATTCAAGAGATCACTACCCTAAACAAAGTAAGAATATTGAGGTGCTTGTAGGACTTAGGAAGCTAGCAGGTGAGTCACCTACTTGCTTAGCTTAAATTTTCTAGCTAAACGGAGATGAGGCCCGATGTCGAATTTGTCCAAGTCCGATTATAAATAAAGTTTGTGTTAAGGGTGTAACTTTAGCCCATGTTTTAGAATCATAAATGGACTTTATTTTCAGCCCCAAAAAATGTAAAAAGGGCCCAAGAACATCACAACCAGCTTGACTATTTGGGTCCAAACAAAGTGAAGAGAAATTTCGAAAATGGGTAACCAAGACCAATCAACTTTGAGACCCATTTAGGCCAAGTGTAAGGGCCAAGCTACTGCATCACAAGGTTATTAATATGTGTTAATATGTGGTCAAAAGTTCAAAATAAAGTCGGCCAAAGAGACTCTTTAAAAAGGGCTCAAAACAACACCTTAAATCGTTTTACTTTGGAACAATTCTCAGCTTTACTAAAGACTCTTTTTCTGTCTTTCGTTCACTTCACAAAGCAGCCTATACAACCCTCTAGGGTTCTTGAAGGAAACCTGAATCTTTAATGCTAAGGTAAGTAGACATATCTATGTATTTGCTATACTTATCCCTTAACAAGAAATATATGCTAGTTGTGCTTGCTGCAATTATTGGATAGCATGTGTTCCAAAAGTTGATGTACATTTTTCTTGTTTATTTGGAAGCTTTTCTCTTTTTTTATTGAATTTATTATGAAGAGCGTCTAATATTTGTAATGATTATTGATTCTATAATGATGTATAAAGGCTGCTACACCATTTTTATGGTCCATGAAAATGAGTTCTTGTGTGATATCGTAATTACGCTTGTAATAGGAACTTGTAGGCTAATGGATGGAAGGCTATTGCCTCACATCCTTAATGGCTGATTTGGTACTATTATAAGACTGCTTTAAGGCTATTTTTATGTATATATGTATTGAGTACAGGTTGGGTAAAGTTGACATAGGTTCGGGATTGTCGACATCGAAATGTAGAGAAGGGATATAACATTATGTCGCCTATTTGTATGTTGCATAAAATTATTATGTGTTGTGCTTTGTGAGCTGTTGTAAGACTATTATGACACTAAAATAGGTTGCACATGATATGTATATGAGAATGTGTATTAGAAAATATAATTCGGGGCAGAAAGGTTGAAAGAATACGCTCGAGTTTAGAATTATCCTCTTGCTGCCCAATGTTGTTTGTTTATGAGATTTGGCTGCCAAGATGTATCTATTGGCTACTACTGCTAGTTTTATCACCTACTATATTGTAGATAAATACTTGGAGGAAGGGAAGGTTATCTCGAGGTAATAGCGAGGTCGTACAGCAAGGTATGTAAGGCTACTTGATTTTGTATTATTTGGCATGAAGCATAGATCCCTTATTGGTACATAAAGGCACTTACCAACTACGACTTAATTGTTAACCATATCTCAACTCTTTCACATGTTCTTATGCTCCCATACATAGTCACCTTCAAATCTGCACACATATATGGATACCAAGTTACATGGGTTCTTGTTGCTAAATAAAGTTCACGAGTTGTTTCATCTCATACACATTTCATTATTTGTGTAACGTACTCTTTTCATTGTCATATTGTCTTGTATGATTATTTATATTTCACATGCTACATATACAGTTCTATAGCTCCAATATTATGACCAGCAAAAGAATCATCTCAAAGCTAATTGAAATATAAAGTAAAGTATATTTTTGCTTATTGATGGGTGGTAACCCATGGGGTGGAAGAATCACCTAGCCATGGTCGCTCTTATCACGGGGGATAGCCCAAGAGGTTAAAGAAAAAGCCTAGCCAGGGCCAATCCCGATATAGAATTACCACTAATTAGTTGGTTATTTGTATTACATGCTGTGCACTGATTATACAATAAAATTAAAGTAATAAAAAGAACATACAGTACATAATCCCACAGTATAACTAAAGATGCTCTCTTGTCCTACACCAGTGCGTAGTTTCATTTGAGTTGTTACTTTATATACAGTATTTCCTGCCTTACATATTCTATATATTATCTCGTACTGATGTCCCTTATGGGGTACCTGCATTTCATGCTGCAGGTACAGGTGGTAGTAGATCTCGCCAGTAAGAGTACAAGATATCCTGCAGTTGTTACCAAGCTCTAGGTTGCTTCAGAGCCTTGCGTGTCTAGAGCTTAATTTTGTATTGTATAGTTACTTGAGGCGGGGCCTATCCCGACCCTTATCAGATACTTTTCCTTATCTAGAGGCTTTGCAGACTATGTAAATTAAAGTGTGGTCATGTCTTGTAATTTAGACATCGTGGCCCTAATGGCCTAGCCATATGCATTTCCTTTTGGCTTGTTATTACTATTTACTTTCTTAAAGGCATGTTGAATGTAGAAATCCCTTATAATATGTATATAAAGCGCATGGATACAAGTTGGTTCTCCCGAGCCTTATCGGCAACAGGTGCTAGTCCACCCTAATGGGACTTTAGGCATGACAGAAGTGGTATCAGAGTGGGTCATCCTAGGGAGTCTACAAATTCGTGTCTATGTACACTCTTGTTTATCGATGTGTTGTGAACCTTATTTATAAGAAGGAGGCTACGTGGTATTTAGGAGTTGTTACTTACTTTTCATTCTTTAGATCGTGCCATAGAGCTAAATGTAATAGGTGGATTATGTCTGACCTCTAAATTGTTTTGTACAACAAGCATGCTAGAACCCAGGAAAAACAAAGGTAAAGGGAAGGATGTAGAGGTGGGGGTTGGTGTACCCAGTCGGGTAAGACAACAAAATGAGGCTCAGTATGAGTCTTTGTCACAGATATCTCCAACTCCTCTAGCTCATGATGAATCAGAAAGTAGTAAAATTCCCCCAGAACCACCTATTGATGCTACAGTGTAGGATCTAAGAAATACAGTCCAACTATTGACTCGTATAGTTGCTGGCCAAGGTCAAAAATAGGAAGGTCCAGTTATAGGTGCAGGTGGTGTGAATTAGGCAGCTAGCACGAGGATACATGACTTCCTTAATTTGGACCTTTAATCCTTCATTGGGTCAAATCCAAATGAAAGTCCCTAAGACTTTGTTGACCAGATTAAACGCACTTTAGATGTTATGCATGTGATTGGTACAAAAGTTGTTGAGTTAGCGACATATAGGTTAAAGGGTGTGGCTATATTATGGTATGAAGCTTGGAAGCAATCCAAGGATATAGATGCACCTTCGACTACCTGGAGGGAGTTCAAAGAGGCATTAATTGACTCTAGTTCTACATTACCATACGTCACTCCACTAGTTGCTGGGAAGCTTAAGAGAATACCTAAATTATTGAACAAACCATTTGAAGTGGCTACACCAACTGGTGAATATATTATGGCTAGAAGGATTTACTATGACTGTGTAATAACTATTTGTGATCATTATATATTAGCTGATCTTATTGATCTAGAAATGGTGGAATTCAATGTTATAATAGGTATGGATTGGTTAGCTTCTTGCTATGCCATAGTGGATTGCCGAACTAAGAGAGCGTACTTCCACTTTCCAAATGAGGAAGTTCTTGAATGGGAAGGCAATGTTGGGGCGCCAAAGGGTAAGTTTATCTCTTATTTTAAGGCAAGAAAGATGATATCTAAGGGGTATATGTGTCATTTAGTTATGATAAGGGATATGGAGGAAGAATCGCCAACTCTTCAATCAGTTCCAGTGGTGAATGAATTTGTTGATGTGTTCCTTGAAGAACTACTAGGCTTACCTCTAGAACGAGGAGTAGATTTTTGTATTGACTTACTTCCAGGCATCAACTTATTTCTGTCCCTCCATATAGAATGGCCCTGGCAGAATTACGTGAATTAAAAGAGATGTTAAAAGATTTATTGGAGAAAGGTTTTATAAGACCTAGTATGTCCCCTTGGGGTGCACTAGTGTTATTTGTACGTAAAAAGGATGGAACCTAAAGAATGTGTATCAACTATCGATAATTAAATAGGGTGACAATTAAGAATAAATACCCCCTCCCCAGGATTGATGATTTATTTGATCAATTACAGGGTGCCAAATGCTTTTCAAAAATTTATTTGAGATCAGTTTATCACCAAGTGAGGGTGAAGGAGAAAGATATACCTAAGACTACTTTTAGAACATGCTATGGTCACTTTGAATTTATTGTTATTTCATTTGGGCTAACGAATGCACTAGTAGTTTTTATGGATCTGATGAATATGGTATTTAAGCCATTCTCGTGATAGTATTTATAGATGACGTTTTGGTATATTCAAGATTAGAAAAGGACCATGCAAATCACTTACGACAAGTGCTACAGGTTCTTCATGATCGACAATTGTATGCCGCATTTTCTAAATGTAAATTTTGGCTAAAATTAGTGGCATTCTTGGGTCAAATTATGTCTGATGAGGGAATAAGAGTTGATTCACAAAAGATAGAGGCTGTGAAAAATTGGCCAAGGCCTAAAACACCCGTGGAATTTCAAAGCTTTCTAGGATTGGCATGTTATTACAGAAGGTTTGTTGAAAGTTTTTCTTCTATTTTTGCACATCTAACAAAGTTAAAACATAAAACAACCAAGTTCCAATGGAATGATGCATGTGAAAGTAGCTTCCAGGAGCTGAAAAAAAGCTAACTTCTGCACCTGTGCTAGTACTCCCAGAAGGCACCTAGGGCTATGCTATGTATTGCGATGCTTCAAGAGTTGGCTTAGGGTGTGTACTGATATAGAATGGTAGGATAATTGCTTATGCATCTAACCAGCTATGACCATATGAGAAAAACTATCCAACAGATGATCTTGAGCTAGCAGAGGTTGTGTTTTCTCTAAAAATATGGTGCCACTATTTATATGGGCTTCATATTGGCATATATACTAATCATAAGAGCCTACAATACATCTTTAAGTAGAAGGACCTAAACTTAAGACAACGGATATGGCTAGAGCTAATAAAAGATTATGACATTGATATACTTTAGCGCCCGAGGAAGGCAAATGTGGTAGCTGATGCTCTGAGTCGTAAAGCAATCATAAATATTGGTGATCAAGCTGTGCTAAGTCAAGGAGTGGCTAAGGATCTATGAAAACTAGCTAGTTTGGGAGTTCACCTTCTCGGGACTCCAAAAGAAGGTGTTATTGTACATAATGCAACAGCGTCTTCATTAGTAATGAAGGTGAAAGAAAAATAGTTCAAGGATCCTATCTTGCGATGACTTAAAGACAAGGTGAGTCAAGGTATGATAGAGGGCTTTGACCTTACACAAAATGGAGTACTTTATTACCAAAATAGATTATGTGTGCCTGAAGTTAATGGACTAAGGAAGAGGATTATAGAAGAAGCCCATCATTCCCGATATTCCATCCATCCAGGATCAACTAAGATGTATCATGATCTGAAGGGAATATTTTGGTGGGGGGGGCATCAGAAAGGATCTTGCAAAATTGATGGCTTAATGTCCTCTTTCCAACAAGTGAAAGTAGAATAGTAATACCCAGGAGGTTATATACAGTGTATAGAGCTTCCAACATGGAAGTGGGATATGATCAATATAGATTTTGTTATCGAGTTACCTCACTCATTTCAGAAGTTTGACTCCATATCATTGTTGACAGACTCACAAAGTCAACACGCTTCTTGCCAGTCAGGAGTGATTATACGACTAAAAAGTATGCCAAGCTATACCTCAAAGAGATAGTCAAGCTATATGGAGTGCCAATCTTCATTATATCTGACCGAGGAGCTCAATTCACTGCAAAGTTTTGGAAGTCTTTCCAAAGGAGTTTAGGGACACTAGTGAATTTGAGTACAACTTTCCAACCTCAAACAGATGATCAAGCAGAACGCACCATTCAGACACTTGAAGATATGTTGCGAGCTTGTGCATTGGACTTTAAAGATAGTTGGGTGGACCATTTTCCACTTATTGAATGTGCCTATAATAATAGCGGCCACTCGAATATCAAGATGGCACCTTATAAAGCTTTGTACGGAAGAAAATGTAGATTGCTGATTGGATGGTTAGAAGTGGGTGAAACCACTTTGCTTGGGCCAAATCTAGTACAACAAGCCATGGAAATAGTTAAGGTAATACAACAGCGGCTAGAAATAGCTCAAAGTCATCACAAATCATATGCGGATGCTAAAAGGAGAGGACTGAAATTCTCAGTAAGGGATTAGGTATTTTTAAAGGTGTCTCTAATGAAAGAGGTTATGAGATTTGGTAAGAAAGGAAAACTGAGCCCATGTTACATAGGGCCATATAAAATTATTAAGAGGTTCTGTCAGGTTGCATATGAACTAGAGCTACCCCAAGAGCTTTCAATGGTTCATCCAGTTTTTCATGTCTCAATGCTTAAAAAATGCATAGGTGACCCATCTCGTGTCACTCCTATTGAAGACGTGAAAGTTATAGGAGATCTCACATATGAATAGGTACTTATTGCTATTCTAGATCGTCAAGTTAAGAAGCTAAGAAATAAAGAAAAACCTTTAGGAAAAGTACTTTGGAGAAACCAGCAAGCAGAAGAAATAACATGGGAGGCTGAGGACGCAATGAAATTAAAATACCCCTACTTATTTAAAGATAAAGAGGGAGTACAACATACAGAATTAGGACACCAATAGGTATGCGTGATTGAATACTGAGTGTGTTGTTAAAAGTTTATGTGTGTACCACCACACATCTTACAATACTAGTACTATATGAATAAAACATGATATGGTTTGGTCAAATTAGCGCCCAATTTTTTAAAGTGGTTGAATCTTAAATTAGAGGGCGATATGTATGTCTAACGCTGAAGAAGGTCGAGTGTAAATAAGTTTTACATCAAATACAGGAGATCACGATGCTAAACAATGTGAGGAAATTGAGGTGCTTGTAAGACTTAGGAAGTAGCAGGTGAGTCACCTACTTTCTTAGCTTAAATTTGCTAGCTAAACGGAGACGAGGCCCGATGTCGAATTTGTCCAAGTTAGATTATGAATAAAGTCCATGTTAAGGGTGTAACTTTAGGCCATGTTTTAGCATCATTAATGGACTTTATTTTTGCCCAAAACAATGTAAAAAGGGCCTAAGTATATCACAACCCACTTGACTATTTGGCCCCAAACAAAGTGAAGAGAAATTTTGAAAATGGGCAGCCAAGGCCCATCAACTTTGAGACCCATTTAGGCCCAAGTGTAAAGGTCAAGCTACTGAATCACATGGTTATTAATATGTATTAATCTATGGTCAAAAGTTCAAAAGAAAGTTGGCCAAAGATACTCTTTAAAAAGGGCTCAAAAAAGCCCCGTAAGTCATTTTACTTTGGAATAATTTTCAGCTTTCCTAAAGACTCTTTTCCTCTCTTTCGTTCACTTCACAAGGCAGTCTATACAACCCTCTAGGGTTCTTGAAGAAAATTTGAATCTTTAAGGCTAAGGTAAGTGGAAACATCCATATATTTGCTATATTTATCCCATGACAAACAAGAAATATATGCTAGTTCTGCTTGCTGAAATTATTGGATAGCATGTGTTCCAAAAGTTGTCGTACATTTTTCTTGTTTATTTGGAAGCTTTTCTTTTTTTGGCTGGATTGATTATGAAGGGAGGCTACTGTTTTTAATTATTATTGGTTCTATAATGATGTATAAAGGCTAATGCACCATTTTTACAGTCCATGAAGATGAGTTCTTGTGTGATATCATAATTGCACTCGTAATAGAAACTTGTGGGCTGAGAGATGGAAGGCTATTGACTCACATCCTTCATGGCTTATTTGGTACTGTTATAAGACTATTTTATGGATGTTGTTATGTATAAATGTGTTGATGATAGTTTGGGTAAAGTTGAAACAGGTTTGGGATTATCAATGTCGAAATGTAGCAAAGGGATATAACGTTATGCCGCCTATTTGTATGTTGCTTAAAATTATCATGTGTTGTGCTTTGAGGGCTCTTGTAAGACTGTTATGGAACTAAAACAGGCTTCATATGGTATGTATACGAGAATGTGTGTTAGAAAATACAATTAGGGGCAGAAAGGTTGAAAGAATACGCTCGGGTTTATAATTATCCGCTTGCTGTCCGTATGTTATGTTTTAATGAGATTGGGCTACCAAGATGTATCTATTAGCTGCTAATGGTAGTTTTATCACCTACTATGTTATAGATAAATACTTGGATGAAGGGAAGGTTATTTCAAGGTAATAGCGAGGTCGTACAGCGAGGTATGTAAGACTACTTGATTTCGTATTATTTGGCATGAAACATACATCCCTCCTTGGCACATAAAGGCACTTACCAACTCTAACTCAATTATTAACCATGTCTAAACTCTTTCATAAGTTCATATACTCCCATACATAGTCACCTTCAAATCTGCATACATACGTGGATACCAAGTTACATGGGTTCTTGTTGCTAAATAAAG